>JAJLZI010000072.1:0-60608 GCA_030572135.1 Intestinozyma alai
CACTTCTTGCTCAAACCTCCTAAGAAGAATATCTTCCTGGCGTTTTCTGCCTGGCGGGGATGCAACAGATACAGTCTTACTACCAGCGGCGAGTTTGCGGGGGGGTTGTTTACTATTCGATGCTCCCAAGTTGGGTGTTGCCAAATCGGCAATATAATTTTTAACTATGGGTTTTTTTTCGGTTATAAGTCGGCCCAGAGCAGGTCGTGTGCCCGCCCGGGATTTAGGGAGACTAACCTTGGGTGCTAGCTTTAGTTTTCGGCGTCCCATAAACTCCAAAAAAAAAAACACAGACACACACACTAACTAATAGAGACTGTTACAACTCAATGTCGCTGATCGCCTTATTTATAATGCTGGCCTGACAAAGTGGCCGCGTTTAATAACTGGAAACCCTATATTTAGCGGTGGTGGTTTTGCGGGAAGCAGCTTCTTATAAATTATTGCACACAAAAAAAGAAAATATAAATACCGAATGGCGCAGATAAAAAAAAAAAATAAAAGAACAATACATCAATATACAATACCTAAATAAACACTGAAATTACACTTTCAAGGTCTGAAATAACCCCAATAAAGATAATGAATGCATGTGGAGATGGATAGGTTTATATGGAGGTAGTTGTAATAGACGTGTGTGTGGATGAACAGAGTTTTTTTTTAAAAAAATAACAGACGAGACACAACGTCTGATATAAGACGGATACCGGACCTATTCAATACAATTAGTTTGTGCATTTGGTAACACCACAAGACTATTTCGGTTTATTATGTACCTTTTGTTTTTGTTTTTGGAAAATACCACTTAAACTACCAAGTTATGTTTAACGTAAGCATTGTGTTAGTACGACACCATGAAATTAGCGTGAAATTCTGGTTTAAATATGGGAACCTTCCCCCATTTTATCGAAAGAGATCTATTTCAGGTTGTTGGCACGAGTTGATATGGCACGAGTTGATATGGCACGAGTTGATATGGCACGAGTTGATATGGCACGAGTTGATATAGCACAGCGTTGGATTGAAACGGACAGGGCATTGTCTATTCTTACGCAATACCAATAGAACAAGTGCCCGTATATTTGTATTTTGTGTCCTGAGGAAGATACCACCCTGTGGCAACGGTCCTACGCAGTCCCTGGTTTCCATTGTCCTGTGAAAAATAATCTCCATCCATGGATCGGACAATTTGACCATGGACGGTATCAACGACTCAACGTGGGGGGGGAGGGAGTACACATATCTTCCGGTGCCACAACGTATAGAATAATACCATTCGCAGTTAAATATGGGAAGCGCTTTGGATGGCCTGTAATTCGCCCTCACCATAGTCCTCATCCAAGTTGCCCCATCCGTACTCATATCCATGTGGGCACAGCATGCTACGCCCTGGTACTCTCGTTGCAAAGATTTTGTTTCGCCGATTTCGCCGCGGCTATTTTTTGGACATTGCATGGAAGCCCGAAAATGGGCTTCTTTCATTGTTCATACCCATCGGCAAAAATGAACCCTGTCTTGGGTGTAGAGGGTGGGAATGGAAGTGACGAGCATGTATATAGGTGCTCGCTCTCTTACTCGTGCCTGCTAATATATATATATAATCGGCGCGAGTAGAGATGTTTTCTGGTCATATTAGGACTCTAATGTATTGTAGCATTGTGTTCAACAGACTTTGTGCATCTGCCACCTCCTGCTTACATTCCTGACCCGAGGGGAAATTATCCCTCCTTTTAGTCCACATCGATTGATCGTCTCGGTCGTAAGGTCCTGTACGTCGACCTGTGTGTCTTGATACGCGCGCAATGACAAGAATTACGCACTTCGGTATCACACTTACTCAATCCTCGACCAACCGAGGATGATCACGTGATCAATAATCTGAAACTTGCCAGTATTGTTAGCCAGCCAGCCAGCTAGCAGCTATAGAGTGTGTCTTTCAGATGCATAGAATCGCTCCAGAAGATTAGAATCCGGTACCAAGGACACTGCGTCGAGCCAATTGCTGTCTTTGGAATTGGAAGAATAAAAAAAACTTTACGTCATAGTTTAAACTGTCAAACATGCTACAACTAAAGAACAAAGTGGCCCTTATTACTGGAGGCAGTGCTGGTCTAGGCGCCGCTACTGCCCGGCAATTGGCAGCTGAGGGCATGGATATCGCCATTAACTACTGCAATGACCAGGTGCGTGCTGACCGACTTTGCAGAGAATTAATTGATAAGTATGGCACCAATTGCATCGCTATTAAGGCTGATATTTTCGATACTGCTAATATATACAAGATGGTCGAGACCACGGTTGAAAAACTTGGACGCTTAGACGTGGTTCTATCCAACGCCGGATGGACGAAAATCGTCCCGTACGAGAATTTGGACGAATTGGATGAGGAATTATGGGATGGGACGTTTACTGCCAATGTGAAGGCCCATTTCTATCTCTTCAAAGCTGCCAAGCGTGTTTTTGATGCTAACGAAGAAGGTGGGGTGTTTGTTTCTGTTGCTTCTGTGGCGGGTAGAATGGTTAACGGCTCCAGCAGTATTCCCTACGCCGTCAGCAAGGCTGCTTTGATACACTTGGTTAAAATGCTAGCCAAAAGCCAGGGAACCAAATGTAGAGTGCATGCTGTTTGCCCCGGCTTATTGATGACCGATTGGGGGAAACGATTCTCGGAAGAGGCAATTCAGGAGACAGTCGACCTCTCTCCTATAAAGGAGGTCACCGACGTTGACGAATGTGCGGCGCAGATTGTTTTATTGTGCAAATTAACAACATCTACCGGCAGTATAGTAGGCATGGATGCTGGTGTATCTCTTTAAAAGGTATATGCCGGTACAATTGTCCAATCTGGCTTCTTCTACTCTATAGTGGAAGCTTAATCAATATACACATGTGCTGGCTTACAGGTTATAAATGTCCACAAAGATTCGACTTCAATGTTTGTGGTCAAGGTGTGGCCTACCCTTATGGAGCAGACGTAACCATTATCTTTATGAAAAGTCAACTACTGATACGTGCTGAAACTCACTTTCACCAAGTTTGCGTACCTCTACTTTATCGTCAAAGTACTCTTGTTTCCAGTGATTCATTTCATAGCTGGAATAAGGTCCATTCACAGTGCCATCTCCTTCCCACCGGAACTCCCAAACCTTCTCTCCGTATCCATCGGAGGGATCTTCATCCTCATCGTGTTCCTCTTCTTCTCGAGGCCGTTTCTGACCCCGCTTATAGTCTTCTCCCGTTTCCAATCTGTATGCCCTCATTATTTCCTCTCGAGACAGGTTATAAGCATCAGCCATGAATTTCTCACGAATAAGTATTGCGCATAGCTCGGTAATCTCGTTTATCTCGTTTATCTGCTTGTGACTTCCATCTTTGCCTACACTCCTGGTCTTCTTTGACCTTTTACCGGGGTTTAGCCTCGCGAGAGCCTCCATGGGCGTTTCAGCCGGTTCTAGTAGTTCTATGAGTCTCGAAAACACCACACTAGTGGCTATACCCAGTCTTTTGATATTTTCTGATTGTTTCCTTTCTCGTAGGAGTTGGGCTTCTCGAGCTTTCTCAATATCGGACTTGGAAAACTTAGCTAGATCGATCTCACTGTCGGTGCTCTCCTCGTCTTCTTCCTCGCTAGAGTTTGCTTTGAATGGTTCCAACTTTGGTGCCTTGTGTGCATGGAATTGTGCCGAAGGAGTGAAAGATTCAGGATAGTTATAGTAATTAGCGTCTTCCTGGTCTAAACCACCTGAACCAGAAGAACCATCTGCTTGATCCAAAGCTGCAGGTTCAGCAAACATATCATCTTTGTCTCCATCAAACATGTCATCTTTGTCTCCATCAAACATGTCATCTTTGTCTCCATCAAACATGTCATCCTCTATCTCCTGGGGCTTCTCGTTTCCACCGCCACTATCACCATCACCCACTTGACCACTTTCCCCGTCTGAACTATCAGAACCATAATCCATTATACTTCTATCCTGCTTCCTTCTATTACCAAGTATCTCCTGCTGTTCGTCCAAATCGCTGTCCCATTTCTCATTGCAATTCTCCTGTTGACTGCTCATAGCGGGAATGATTACTATCCTATCAAACTAATTACAACCGGTATAGGCCGTCTTCAAGAAGCTTAACTGAGTATACTCCAGGTGACTTGGACACTGCAGGTCGAATGTCGCAAATGTCGTGAGGGGCATCGCGACAAATAGAAAGTGTCACAGAACGGGTCTATGTCATCTCATCACCAACTAACCACTCGTCGCAGCTGTAAATAGGCATTGCTTACGTTAATAACATAATCTGAATAGAGACACCAGGTCATAACTAACCGTAATAGAACCATCGGTAATTACTATAGAGAAATACTACTTCTTCCTCGCCAATGTCGTCTCATCGCATACTGTCGGACTTTGATATTGATACCGAAGAAACCCTCAACCCAGAATCCCGATACTACCAAGAAGGATACAGTGAAGCCCAAGGAGCAACCAATACCGTAGAGCCATCGCATTTCCTCGAGGGAAAACAGTTTGGACTTCAAACCGGGTTTCAGCGATTCCTAATAATCGGCTACATCCAGGGACTTGTAGACAAGTTCAACCAACAGCAAAACGACGATAAAGTGCAGGCCCACTTGAAAACCATCCAGGAATTACTATCTGCCATTCCCAGGGGCAATTCCGAAGGTGAGGTTGCTGAATACGAGAAAAACTTGAGCAAATTACGAAATAAAATCAGGGTTGTGTGTAACTTGGCCAAGGTGGATTGGCTACGTGAAGTGGATGACCTAATTACTAGCATTGGAGGCCAGATTCCTGTTAGTGGGAATGCCGAGGAAATGTGGTAGTCTCCTGGTTATATAGTATTAAGTACAGTTATACACCAAGGTCTAGAAATAGTAATCAAAATCCAACGATTTATGCAAGCTTCCCAACTTATAACTCAAAACCCCGCCAAGAGGACAATCGTAAATGCCAATAACCAACGTCTCTTCACCGCTGGAACCGTCAGGACAAAAGTTTAACCCACAACACTTTCCCAAGAACTCCACGCTCTGAATCTGGTCAACTTTCCCCGTTTTTAAATCGTTCATTTTGAGTATCCCCACATGATCCAAGCTTTCGGCCCAACTCACATATTCCCCGGCGTGACTGAATTTGCAATTGCGTACTGGGGCACCATACTTTGGTCCAGCAAAGCCTAGAGTACCGCTCCAGGTATAGGTCGACGAAGAAGGAGCTCGACGGTCCCATAGTTTCACACAACTATCCTGATTACCAGTGACAATCAAATTCTCATCAAGCGGTGACCAATCACAGCCGAAACCATAATCATTATGAGACTTGAACTGTACTGCAGCCGAGGAATTGAACGTCGGTATACGTGTATCTAGTATATATGAGTCCACACTATCACCAGTTATGAATACCTCGTGGGGGTTGTTCTGGTTTAAAGTGGCACAGTTAACCGGGAATGGTAACTCGTACAAGGTTTTGGTTTTTTGTGTATCCAAGTCAATCACCCGTAATGATCTATCATTGGAGGCGATAACCAACTGTTGGTATTTCTCGTTTACTAGCACCTGGTTGGTTATACCGTCAATGTTGCTGGTTAAATGGTACTCCCCGAGAAGCTGGACGTTATCGGGATCAGCGATATTGGAAAGAATATAGCTACCTTCGAATGTTCCACTCACCAAGTAATTATTGGTGCACGCTAGGGTGGATATTCGGTTATTGGAATTCTTGGCCAACTTACGAGAGTCGATGATGCAATCCAACTTCATGGCCCGTGATTTGGGCGACGCTTTATCAAGCGTTAGTCGGTTGATCTTGAAGAACCTGTGGTACTCTTCGTTGTCCTCCATTGTAGTTTCCGGGAGGTAAGAATCCGGTACAGCATGGAGATGCGAATCGTGGTAGTAGCTCAGCGGGTAGAAGATTCCTTTTGACGCGTCCAGAGGACAGCATACTAGATTACGGAGCTGGAGATGAGTAATGTGAAGCTTCAACTTGGCAAAGAACTTGTCAAACGTGAAGAACTCAGTCTTTAGGTTATACTCATGGATATTTATACTCTATGGGATTGTTAGTATTGCAACTTTAGTTATGAAGACGGATAAGTTTTAAAAAAAACGCATACCTTAATGGCACATTCTCGGGAATTGGGGATATTATGAAACCAGTTATTCTTGCCGACTTTTAGCCGGTCATTCTGGAACTTTTTCCGAAGTCCTCGGGGCCACTTGACACCTTGGACATCGGTATTATTGTGCAATGAGTTGACTGAAAACGGAAGGTTATCTTCCCGGAGTTTAAGCGCATTTAGTATTTGTAGTATATCGGACTTGGAGAGTTCACAGTTATCATTATACAAAAGATTGTATAAAAATGTGAGCGACTCGGATTGGCTGAGTTCATATTCATGGAACGACTGGATAGTGTTTATGAGCGAGGTATTTTCGGTCGGTGGACTTTCATCGTCACTGCACTCATCGTCATCGTTGTTTTCGTGATCTTCGTCTGAATGCAATTCGTGGTTGTAATCTTCTTCTTCCTGACTGGGCTCGAAAGTTTGTAGCACTGTCAGCCTGGGTATTAGGAACTCGCTGTTGCTGGGCCCTAGCAGTTGGGACAATCTAAGTGCCATGGCGCTCAAAGGGGACGTTTGTAGTGCTTTGGATGGGGGTAGAGTATATAGAGTCTAGTTTTTTCTTTTTAGTATGAGGAAAAAATTGTATACTGTCGTGACATTGAGCATTTGGGCAGATATGTCACGACATTGGGTGTTTCTATGGTAACCAGGGTGGTGGGGATAAAGGGGAGACTGGAGATGGATGGGGTTATAATTGTGGATTTGTATAGATGAAAGCGGTATACTTGAGCAATGTTTATGTATTACTTGGTAAGCTTCAGGTTTAGCTACATAGAGCAAACAGTTAGTTATATAGACTTTGTCTTTTCTGAAACCATGGCGAGGTCAAGTATATTGCTGGATAATCTGCTAAAGTCATGTTTTACAACAAGGGATTGCTTAGGTATTGTATGAGGAGGAATAGGAACCTACTTCCTAAAAGTGTCAGTAGCCTAGCCTGGAGAATCTCCCTGTAGAAATGAACACAATAACAAGTTCTCTCATGGTTGTAGGAATATTCTTCTGTTGATCAGCACCAAGAGGAAAGAAAACTATCATCTCTATCAAGAAATCAAATACACCGCCACCAAATGCCACTACCTGAGAACTGGTATACGTCAGGTTTTTTAGGGTTTAATGCATTGGTTTGTGTTTCCCAGGATACTTTAACAGGATAGTGTAGTATTTGTTAGGGATAAAAGAGAGATCTACCCTGCAATGGTGTTGAGAGGTTTTAAGTACAAAACATCAAAGCAAAAGTACTCAGCTCAATGAACTTGACTATGGGAAATGACAGTGTGGTTTACCAGCAATAGATTTCGTCCTAGAAGTGGATAAACTAGTTCCTGGTTGGCACCAGGAAACTGTATGAGTTCTCTAGTTTCAAAAGTGGAGAGATGGCCAAATAACTACCAAATTAAACATCCTCGCTGTATATACACATGGGGTTTGGGTGGCAAATGTTTCTGTTTGCCGCTTGTTTTCGCAGTATAGATCCGGAACCTGCCGTTTGATAAAGGGGTATACGCGGCCCTATTCGTGGAGATGACGAGAGTTGCACAGGCTCATCCTCACATAATTCAATACTATTATCTCCCATTCCTCCAGAAAATTTGGCAGCCAGTGATGTGGATATAACACCACCATATCCACACATCCTTGCACCACATTGTCCAATAACCATCACCTAACTCTAGCCCCCAATACCACCTGGAGTACAGTACTAGATAATGCCCACTCTCGGCCTGTCACCAACGGCAATATGTCCGTATTTGGCCTTTCACCCGAGAGTATTGCCGAAGAAAATATTCCCGTTTTGTATCTCTCTCCTACTCGAGTGCAACACAGAAAAGCAGATGAAACCTGATTGTGTACACCTTTCCTTTGTTTGGGGACAGGCACAGCCACTCACAATGCGGGCCAATGCAATTACGCCTCGTTGTGGGACGAAAAAAAAAAAGCAACTCGTAAATGACTTCCAAAAGGGAAGAGGATGTCAACGGACAAAAATGACTGGGGGCGCGGAGGGCTACAAACACATCCAACTACACAAACTCAGTTGAGATCTATGTGCGGGGGAAAGACACTATACCCCAGCTCCCAACCCGTCCTCAGTCTCCGGTTCATCTCCAATTACATTTGATACCACCAGCCAATGCACAAACACAAGCCTCAGCTGACTCATCTAGCCATAATAGATTCGGCCCGGAAAACAAACAAATGAAAAGAAATATTTTATACCCAGTTCCGATTATTCTGGGTAGTCACTGCAAAACCTCGTGCAGTGCATTTAATAGGATAATACGGCTTTAAGTCTTCGGATTTATTGACGTTTTGGGATATAAAGCCAGTCGGGTTTACTGATGTTTATACACAAACCTACCCACTTGACTCCGAAAGTATTCTGTTGATGGACTAGTTTATTGTTTCACGACCTGAGCCGCCACCGTTGTGCATTTAATTTAGTATAAACGGGGGATTTTACCGATTGCCACCGTTTCCAGTATAAATATTTGGGCTATTTCCTTTCCAACTACGCTGAATCTCATCTTGTTGATATTTATCGCCATTCTCTCTTCAAATGATAGAACCAGATACTCTTGAAACAGGTGCTGTTCCGCCTCTGCAAAAGAGACTATTAACCTTCTTACTAGGAAAAAAAACTTATCCAGTACCCACGGATGATGAACGTAAACAACATCCTCTAGCCACCACCAACTGGTTGTACAAGGTGTTCTTTTGGTGGGTATTTCCCATCCTAAAGGTGGGCTACACCCGGACATTGCAGCCAAACGATTTGTGGAAATTGTCCGACAACATGAAGGTGGAGCACTACACGGCAATCTTTTATGACAATCTCGCCTTGGTCATGGCCCAGGCCAAGGAGAGGCATATTGCTAGTAAGTGCCAGGCCAGGAACGAAACCCCAGCCACCACCACGGTTCTGCGTGAAGATGACTTACAAGGGTTTGTTCTTTCAGCTATGGACATGGCCAAAGTGGTGCTATACACCTTTAAACGGGAGTTTATTATTGCCAATATATTCGCTCTGCTTGGACTTGCGACTATGGCACTTACTCCTTTACTCTCCAAGTATCTTATTGAATATGTACAGCTCCACACTCTTGGATTTGAATCCAATACCCACAAAGCGATCGGGTATCCATTTGGAGTGACTCTCCTCACCATAGTGTCAGGGTTGCTTACCAACCACTTCTTCTATATCGGCCAGGCGATCGGGATCCAGCTCAAGGCGCTTCTCACCATTGCCATTCTCGACAAGTCGCTCAGGTTGAACGCCAGGTCCAGACACAAGTTCACCCCGGGCAAGATCACCTCGTATATAACCACCGACTTGTCGCGGATTGAAATTGCAGTTATATTCCAGCCGGTGCTTCTCTGTATACCCATTCCCATGATTATAGCCATTGTGATTCTTGTGGTGAATATCGGGGTGTCTGCTGTTATTGGTATTGTGATCTTCCTTTTGTTTTTGGGTATCTTGGGTGTAGGGGCCCAGAAGCTCTTTAGCTACCGTGACGTTGTCAGCAAAATCACCGACACCAGGGTCAACCTCATCAAGGAGATCCTTTCCAACTTGAAGATGATCAAGTTTTACTCGTGGGAGTCTCCGTACCTCTTCCAGATCCAGAAGATCCGGTCGTCGGAAATGTCGGTGATTCTTAAAATCCAGTCGCTTAGAAACATCGTCTACGCCATAGCCATGACCTTGAGCAGTGTTACTTCCATGATTGCCTTTTTGATTCTCTATGGAATAAGAGGGAAAACCGAATCCCCCGCGAGAATATTCTCCTCGGTTAGTTCGTTTGAGATCTTGTCCATTGTCGTGTACTTGGTGCCCCAGGCGTTGGCCACCAGTGCGGATATGATTACTGGGTTTAAGCGGATCGGCAAGTTGTTGGCGGCCGAGGAAGAAGTCCGGTACATTGGCTATAAGGAGTTCCAAGAGAATGACGTTTTCAGTGACCAGGTTCTGCAGTTGTCTGACGAGGACAGGTTTGACAAGGAAGCAACGGCAAAGAGTAGTGACGTGGCGTTGGAAATCGTCGATGGTGACTTTATCTGGGAAAAGTTTGAGAATGAAGAGGACGAAGATGACTATGATGAAGCTACCAAACAAAAGAAGAAGAAGGAAAAGAAGCAGGCCGAGAAGGCAGCCAAGAAGGATGCTAAGAAGTTGGCCAAAGCAGCCAAAAGGGCTGCAACATCCAGCAAACTTCCAAGCCCCACCACTGCTGATGACGGGAAAGTTGACGAAACAACATCCCTGCGAGAAGCCACCCCGGATACGGTTTCTCAGTTTGCCGGTCTTCACAATGTCAACCTTGCCGTAAAGAACTCCGAGTTCATCGTTGTAACTGGGCTTGTGGGTAGTGGGAAAACCTCGCTTCTCCTCGCCCTTGCCGGCTTTATGAAGTGCACCCGGGGTACAATCACTGTGAATGCACCTTTGCTTCTCACGTCTGATTCGTTTATCCAGAACGATACCATTAGAGAAAACATCATATTCGGCAAGCCATTCGACAAGGATTTTTACAACGCGGTGGTTTACGCCGTGGGGTTGCACATTGACATAGACACGCTACCCGGGGGCGATTTGACCGAGGTGGGAGAAAAGGGAATCACCTTGTCCGGGGGACAGAAGGCCAGAATCAACTTGGCCAGAGCCGTGTACGCCAATAAAGATATCATGTTGCTCGATGATGTGTTGAGTGCTGTTGATGCCAGAGTCGGAAAGCATATCCTCAACCACTGTTTGTTGGGCATGCTAAAGCTGAAAACTAGGGTGCTAGCTACCCACCAGTTGAGTGTCATTGCCCATGCCGACCGGGTGGTGTTTGTCAATGACGGGGGTGTGATTGACGTTGGCACTGTTGGCGAGCTAAAGAGCCGCAATGACGCATTTGCAAACTTGATGGAGTACAGTCTGGAACAGGAAAAGAAAGAAGGTTGGGATGACGATGCTGAGCTTGATAAGCAGGGCGAAGAGAAGGTTATCGACTTTGCCAAGGACAAGGATGCCGACAAGGGCCGGCTTATCGAGGACGAGGAGCGTGCTGTTAACCATATCACCAACGTGGTTTACGCCAACTATATCCGCTTTGGGGCGGGAAAGCTTGGGATCTGGGGGTTTCTCCTGCTATTTGGGATTGTTATTGCCCTTTCCACGTTTGTGAACTTGTTCACCAACACTTGGCTCTCCTTTTGGCTTTCCGACAAGTTCCACCGATCGTCTGGGTTCTACATTGGTATCTATGTGATGTTCAATGTGTTGAATCCCATCTTCCTCACGTTTGCATTTATCGTTTTGATCACCATGCTCACCAACTCCTCCAAGAACCTCAATATCGGCGCCATAAACCGCGTCATATATACCCCCATGGCATTTATTGACACGACGCCCATGGGACGTATCATCAATCGATTCACCAAGGATACCGATGCGTTGGATAACGAGATCACCGAAAATATCCGATTCCTTGCGGTTACGTTGGCCACTCTTGTGGGGATTGTTGTTCTTTTTATAGTTTTCTTGCCATGGGTTGCATTGGCGGTTCCGTTTGTGCTTATTGTATTTGTGCTTATAGCCAACTACTACCAAGCGTCGAACCGGGAAATTAAACGGTTGGAGGCCATTCTTCGATCGTTTGTTTACAACAACGTCAATGAAATCCTTAATGGTGCTTCTGTTATCAAGGCGTTCCGGGCACAAGACCGGCTTGGCTTGACCACCAGATCGACATTGAATCGGTCTAATGAGGCCAGTTTTGTGGTGTTTGCCAATCAAAGATGGATTGCCATTCAATTGGAGTTATTGGGGTCGGGATTGGTGTTGTTGGTGTCGTTAATGTGTACATTCAGGGTGTTTGGGATTGACGCTTCGTCGGTGGGGTTGCTCTTGACGTACTCCATATCTATTTCCTCCCAACTATCAAACTTGATTAGAACATTCACTGAAGTTGAAAATGATATGAATTCGGTGGAACGGTTATGCCATTATGCATTGGAGCTACCACAAGAAGCAGAATTCACCAAACCCGGAGATCCTCAGGCGTGGCCAACTAAGGGAGAAATTGAATTTAACGATGTGGGGATGAAGTATCGTGACGAATTGCCCATGGTGTTGAAGAACCTTTCTTTCAATGTCAATTCGTGCGAACGTATAGGTATTTGTGGTAGGACTGGTGCCGGGAAGAGTTCCATCATGACTGCGCTCTATAGGCTTCGGGAGCTAGAGGAAGGGGCCATTTTGATTGACGGGGTGAATATAGCCGATGTGGGGTTGGAAACCTTGAGGCAGGGTCTTAGCATTATCCCACAAGATCCAGTGTTGTTTAGAGGTACCATCCGGAGCAATTTGGATCCATTCAACCGGTACGAAGATGCTGATTTGTGGAACAGCTTGAGACGGTCGGGTATTTTGACGCTGGAGGAAATCGAGGAAGCCAGGGCCATCAAGGTGGATGCCAGCGATAAGAGCAGTCCAGCGGTTGCGTTGCCCAAGTTCCATTTGGACCAGGTTGTTGAAAATGACGGGGAGAATTTCAGTCTTGGGGAGAGGCAGTTGATTGCGTTTACGCGGGCACTTGTCCACCGAGCCAGGATTCTCATTCTCGACGAGGCCACCTCGTCGGTTGATTACGAAACCGACTCCAAGATCCAGCATGCTATTGCGACGGAATTCACCGAGTGCACCATATTGTGTATTGCGCACCGGTTGAAGACGATTGTCAATTACGACCGGATCATCATGTTAGATAAGGGCCACGTCAAGGAGTTTGACACCCCGTGGAGGCTATTTACGCAGTCAGGAAGTCTGTTTCGTGAGATGTGCGATAAGTCAGGTATCGTGGCTACTGATTTTGAGCGTAAGTATTAAGTCTGCTTTTACGTAGTGTTTTAAGCTTGCCAAAGCGTTTATAGAAAAGTCTATTGGAAGTAGATGAAGTATTGTAATAAACAAGCTATATACTCGCCAATGATCTTTATGACCACGAAACCACTCGATATATCCTAGCATATCAACCCCCCCCTTCCCCCCCCTCTCTCTAGACATCAATCGGCGGCCAAGTACTCATTAATGGGAAAATGAACCACCTTGGCAAGGGCCTCGGCGGTCGACCAGTCGATGTTGCACTTCCACCGCACTCGGGCGTCGAGAATGTCTCGACTTACCGATTTGATTATTAACCGAAGACCCGCTAGCGTGGCTATCTGGGTATTTAAGTCGATATTGCGTGTTAGCGTGAACTTGGACTTTTCTAGTTCCTTCTTCTCTTCGTTAATGACGATTTCGTCGTCTATGTACAACAACTCTTCTTTATCAGACACATTCAACGATGGTGCGTAATTCCTGTAAATGACCGCCAATATGGCCATAATCCTTTCCATATCGACGAAATTGGGCGAGAGCAACCGGTTATCGATAGTTTGTTTAAACCGAGCCGCTTTCTTGTTGTAACGCACACTTTGCGTTTTGGAGAACTTTTGCACGTCCTGTCTTTGGGGAGAATACGAGGCAACGTACGATGCGAGTAAAACGAATTTGGAGTGCACCGGCAAGTCCTCAACGTTACCATACTCCGATTGGGGTTCGTCCTCCATGGTTTTATAGTCCTTCACCGTCGAATTACAAAGCACGTCGTCATTCCTAAATATATGGTCATTTTGTCGATAGACCGCCATAAAATCAGTCACTGGTATCGTCCCTTCTCTCACGGGGTCGACAAACTGGTCCCATAAACGAGCAGCTATATCCTTGAGAAGACCCACATCGGTCCCGGTGTAGGGAAAATATACATCAACTATAAGTTTGACGTATGAATTCCAAAACTCCCCTGCCAGCGGAGATTCGTCGTTGGCATCATTAAACCTACACAATTGCACATCTTGTAGAATATTGATCACCGCTTCTTCGGTGTACGGACTAAAGTAGACATGGGGCGCACACAAGGTGGCCACCTGTCGTGGATCATCCCCCGAGGTGATTACCACCACGGTTATGTTCTTAACAGCCACCGACTGCTCTCTCATCTTCATAAACGACGCCCATAACTCGTGTATAGGCTGCTCCATACACTCATCAAACCGATCGAGCACCAAAACATGGTGGTCCGCATACCCCGTCTCTTCTACAAAGGATTCCATGGCGTACAAGAAGACAGAAAAGTTGATGATGGAATTCGGATATACAAACCCGGTGCCCACCCCGCTATCCTTTTTGATTTTATTAAAGCATCGCAGTAAGAGTATCTTTCGGGTCACACACTCGTCGCAGTTGACGACACTATACTTGAGACCAAGAAAGTTGAGAAACGTAACAACACCAAGGGTTTTCCCAACCGATTTGTTTCCGTGAACTACAACAAAGTTCGCCAGACATTCAACAGACCTGGTGATGTATGCATTGAGAAGATCGAACTGGATATCTCGCTCCTTCACTAACGACTTGAGCGAGTGTAGTTCTTCAGTAAGGCTCATCGAAAGCAGTCTAAGTTAAAGGAGTGTTCTGGCTGGGGGAGGGGTATTGACTATGGCACGAGATGGGTGGTAATTGTACTTTAATCATAAATACTGGAATCATATTTTAGGGTCACGTGATTTTCTCTAAATATTAGTAGACTCTCTTACTTATAGAACACTCAACCAGTACCATCTACTCGAATGCATAATGGATGAAACATGTCAATATATACTCTATACTAAGCTCAATTCTTCTAGTAGTCCCTTCAACAACTGCAAGTTGAACCCCTCTGCCACATTGGCAAACACGTTGACTCTTCTCTCAACCTCGTCGTGACTTAGTGTTTGTACCCAATTACCGGAGCATTTACAAAACAAGTCCATTTCACACCCTCGGAGCTGCCCACACTTGTTACACTTCAAGTCCTGGCTCAAGAACTTGGTTATTAACTTGCTCAACTGAGAAATCACCTCTTCTTCCATGGCAATCTTGCTATAGGGCTTGTGGCAGTTGGAGCAGTGCCAGATATTTCTTTCGTCGTCACGACACCAGTCCACGTCGCGTACATGGTTGCAATAGTCACATATTACGTGGGGGAGCTTCAATGATGCACTGGGGTTCTTGAATGTGGCCTCGTTACTAAATTCCTTCACGTCAAAGATTGAGAGCAACTCCTTTCTGAGCAAACGAACCTCGATATTCCTCTTGGCCGATAACTCAAACACGGCACACAAGAACTTCACCAACTGCAAGGCGGGGTTTTTGAGATTGAGGTGGGACCCGGGCAACTTGGGGAACTCGTACTCGCGCCTAAACTCGGGATTCAAGATGGCTTCGTTTTGGCGGTGGTACAACTTCTCGATCCTTCGTTCTAGCGGCTGTCTAAACTTTTCAATAACTCCCTTGGTGAGGTCCTCCTCGGCGTCCTCCTCATCCTCTTCGAGCTGGTACTTCTTCTTCTTCTTCTTTTGTCCGTTGAGGATATGGGCTATCTGGGTGACACGGGGAGTGCCGGCCTGCGTGGCGCCGTGCAAGAAGGTGTCGGTTTTGAAAGCGGCAAGGGCATCAAGGAAGATGACGAGCCAGTCCTCAAACTCGTTCTGGAATATAACTGGCAAATACTTCTTTATCTGCCACTTGTTCTCGGGTACCAATTCCTGCACGTCGTCATTGGTAATCTGCAAACAGCTTCTCCCTCCGTAATTAAACTCGTCCATCCACACCAACAAGTCCCAATACTTGACAATCTGCAAATCCAAAAAGTTGAAAAGCGGTTTGGACCGGGCAGCTTTCAATATGTACTGGCCGTAGGCGTAGGAATTCTCAACTGAGACTTTGGTGGTGTGGAGGAGCATCTTGTTTCTGCTGGCAAACACCACATTGGCGTTCATCCTCTTGAACTCGCCAATCAACTGCAATAACGCCTTGGTGGTCAAGTTGTGGACATGGTAGTGCAACGAGTAGTCATACAAGTAGGAATCTTGGCGCTGCACCCATCCGGCCAAATGGTTCATCATGGTATCGGCGTTGGAGTTGTTCCGCAAGGCATCATCCCACCAGTCCTTGACCATGGTCCTCAACACCAGTAGCGCTGGTGGAGAGAACGAATCTCCAGCAAAGGTCGAGGCGCCGTTGTTGTTGTCGTATGCCACAGCGTCGTCGGCCAAATCAGTACCTTCCGCTTCATTGATTAGGGAACTGGTCAATATCGTATTGATCGTTAAGGTGCCAATTTCCACCTCCAAGCACGCCGTTTCGTAAATCTCGGGGTTGTTTATCGTGGGGAACTCCAAATTGTCATAGTCAATCATTCTGTCCAACTCAAACCCGCCATGGTCAGGCAACGGATTGGTTGACCACCAAAGCACAATGTTGTTTTCCGATAATCTTCTCGCATATTCAATATCAATCAAGTAGCCGACATTCTCTATTTGCAAGTTACAAAGCGGCACTCCTCCATACTTGGCCAACGAAATCAAGTTCTTCACCCACGACGAAAGCACAAAGTAGTGGTTGATGGCCCGTTTGGCAATTAGCGACTGCCACCCAACGGCTGGCAACTGGAGCTCGCTAATTCCCATTTTTATGGTTGGGAAATGCTGCGTCGATGGCAACACTTCGAGCAACTTGGAGGCATACGGCGACTGCACCGCCAATAGATCCGTATTGCTTCTGCTTTCGTGAATCTTGCCGACACTTTGGTTGAGCTTCTTGTACAACTTGGAAGCGTTGGAGAAGTAGTGCGTCTCGAACGACATTTCCAGCTGGTAGTTAATAACGCCAGCACTGGCCAATTTCCCCCGTTTCGCTTCGTAGATCTCCTTGTAGATCTTGCTGATATTGGTGGGCAATTCCTGGGCATTGGCCGACGGCTTCAACACAAAGATCTGGGCGCAGTCGTCCCAGGTTTTGAAGAGGATAAAGAACTCGTAACTATTGGTAACAATCTGCAACAAGTACACCATATCCATGCCAAACCACTTCAAGTAGGCGTCACTGTCGAGTTTAACCAAGTCTTTCGCGTTGAACCCATTCTTGAGGGCCTTGCCTAGAGCTCCAACCCGGGTGTCGTCGAATTTAACAACATTCCCCAATTCAATCACCGCCCTCTCAATCGGGCCCACTTGGCACTCATAAAGGCCGAGGATACTAGAATTCTGGAAAATACCCTCAACGTGGTTAATCTGCTCCTGATACACCGACTGCGGCATAGTAAACTTGTACAAATTTGTGGCATCGTGTCCATTGGGAAGTATGGCGTTGGACTTCTCCACTGCCAATGCCCCCGGGATGGCAGCCTGTTTCCGAGGAGAAAGTTCCGTCTTGAATGAGGCGTAGAACTTCTTGGGAATTTGAAAGTTGAACAAATGCACTTTGGTGCCTGCAGAGACGTGCACCTTCAACACGCCAGGATTGGCTGGGTCCTCCTTGTACTGCAAAACCTCCCAGTTGGACCCGGCAATGGATGCGGCCTGTTTTCTAAACATGCCCCCAACCGTCGACCTCAACGAGCTTTCCGAGTTGGCCCCAAAGAGCTTTCTCCGCCGGTCTCGGTTGGCAGCTTGTAGTTTCCATTTGGCCTTTTGGTACTGCAAAAACCCCACATAATCCTCAGTCATGGACGGACAGGGACCATTCAACAACGCCTGCTGCCGTTCCTCTTCCTCCATATCGGAAACCAAGTTGGCTTGTCCACCGCGTCTTTTCCTGCTGGTGACCTTGCCGATTCTGGGCCTTACGGTTGTGGGGGCTTCACCAAAATCCTCAATGTCCTTCACTTGTTTCTCAACAACTTCGGACTTGGTGGTGGTGCCAAAGAAAGTAGAAATCGACGTCTGTTGCTTGGAGTCTTCCCGGCTAGTAACCTTCTTCTCCAACCAGTCCGGGTGCCGCACTCGAGGCACAGGGTTCTTCACATTTTGTAACGCTGCGGGAATGGTGATGATCTTTTGCACAACCGAGGCGAGTCTTTCGCGGTAGTAGTCCCAGTCAATAACGTCCCGAGGACTAAACTTATTCAACGACGGGTCCTTGAGCCACTTCTTTAAGAACAACTCCTTCTTTTCCAGTGAAAAGATGGATACAGGGATGGCACGCTCGGTCACCGGGGCCCCCACGGGCTTGGCGCTGATGATATACTTGGTAGCCAACCCAGCATCCTTCACCATTTCCTCACCCAAAAACTCTCCTAGCCTCTTAGCGGTGGTGATGGAAGTGGACTTCTGGTTCCCATACTCAGCAAGACTTTTGGACATGCTTCTATTTTCACAAATCAACTCAATCAAGTCTTCGTCTTCGAGCATGCCACCTTTGGTATCCAACACGTCTAGCCAGTTGTTAGCGACCGTGGCCACGGCGGCATAACACGTCTCCAAGGTGTCTCCTTCAAGGAACAACTTGAATATATCGCTCTGGAAGTTCTTGATCAATTGCAACTCTCCGCGTCGTTTCAACTCAAACCCCTTCAATTCCGCCAAGCTGCCATCGTCATTGAACACAGCATACCTCTTCTTCAACCCTTTGCCTTCCTCTTTGGACGTTGGCAAGATCATGGCTTTGTAGGGTCCATCCACTTCAAAGAAGATCGAGTTGTCGGAACGGGTGGCATACTTGAACGTGTTTGGGTCCACCAAGTCCTGGTACTGGTTATTGGTGAACTGCTGATGCACAAGGTAGTTCAACATCGAACAAGGGTACTCCAATGTGATTTTCTTGCCGTCCTTACACTTTATCGTGAAATTCTCCGGGAAAGATTGCGGCAATATACACCAAATACCATCCGTATCCAACTCCAATGGTCTCCCGATTCTCTCCACCAACGCCCGGGCCATTTGGATAATCGTGGCCCCAGTAAGACAGGTGACACCTGCCATGGACATCGAGTACCACCGGGACCCTTTCCTCATAACGTACCCGTAGAATGAGTTCAAAATAACCTTGTGGGCTAGTTGCAACGAGTCGTAAAGAACAACCATCTTCTTGGCCTCGTCCCGGCCTATCTGGTCATCCTTGGGGAGCTTGCCCACCTTCCCCTTCCACACCTTGGCCAAACCTTTGAACTCGTACCGCCTATCCCGGAAACTCCGCACCGTGTCCACATAGAACGGGTTCTCCCTCTGGCAGATAATCGCTTCCCTAGTGACAACTTTACTCTGCTTCACTCTATGGTATACCTTTCGCGAATAGTCCGAGACCCGTTTCTTGATTAACGCCGCCTGTTCGGTATAGCTCAACTCGTCAAAGCTTCGGGGTGGGAGCCAGGGCCGGGCTCCGGGGAAGGTTTCGTTCTGTAACGTTCGCTTGATCATATTGTATTCGTTCATTTCGGCTGGGAAGTATTCACCCCTCCACGACCACGGTAGTCTCCGGTCACATTTTTTACCTGGCCGGTTAAAGTCACAAGCAGCGCAGTCCTCTTCGGTCTTCATCGAGTCTGGTTGTAGTCTGTTGGAGGTCATGATGTTGGGGTACATGGAGGCAACATCCACATGGTAGATCAAGGGGGTTTCATGACGTGATGGGCTGGTTTTCAAGTCGAGGAGCTTTGCTTCAATGTCGTGGTACACCTGATTGAAGTTCTCAACATCAGCTAGGCTCTTGTTGTTTTCTACCTCGATGCAAAACTCGATAGACTTTCTGAGGTTGGCAAGCAACTCGTCTATGGCAGTGGGGTCTATCTTGAAGTCGGTGGCAATATCGCTCCTGAATACCCCGGCTTCCAACGACTCGACATGGCCACCAACATAGGTCTCCGACTCCAAAAGATGGCCGTCGTAGAACCTTTCAATGGGGTCGGAGTGCTTGTTTGGTAGCAAAATGTTCTTCTCGTACGCCTGCACGGAAAGCAACATCTCACACAACGTCCCTGTCCCCTTCCGTAACACTTCGTCTGGGTTCAAGGGGATAATGGTGCACAAGGAAAAGATGAATGGGTGGACATACTTATAGTACAAGTAATACGTGGCCACGGCGTCGGAAACCGAATACTCCGACAATAATTGTGGTTTTTCATAAGCATACGGAGTCATTAGCTCAGGGTCCAACTCGGTAGGGTTATAGCCCAACTTGGCGGTGGTGACGGCTTTCAAACCTTGGGATCCTTGGGGCAAATACGAATCACGCTTAACCCACCGGAAACAGTCCATGTGCACACAGTACTTGGACTTATACTCTCCCTCGTTATCCTTGGCGAACCCAATCTCGTCAAACATGTCCATATCGTGGAATCGGGTTCTGTTCTCCACAAACGGCCAATCAAAGAAGTCCCCGTTAAAAGTGGCAATAACGGTGGGTCTCACTTCTCGTATATGTTCGTAGAACCTCATAAGGACGTGCTTTTCGTCGGGTTCGTTGAATATGGTAAATACCCCGGGGTACTCCGGTTTGGGGGTGTACTCGAAATCATCAATATCCTCAGAGATGATTTCACGGTTGGTGATCAAGAACCCTTCCCCGTCAATCATGTACGAAATCATCATGATCTGGTCAATCTTGGCGTCGGGGAACTTCAATGGAGCCTTGGTGGTTTCTATATCGTACGCTAGCACCACCGGGTCAGCAAATGCGATTTTATCCTTATCCTCCTTGAATTCCACCGTGGAGTGCTTGGCGTAAACGTCATACCACTTACCAACCCTTATATTGTTGTCTATGGAGGCCCGGACATGGTAGGGCACGTCGTACTCTTTGATTTCGTCAATAAGCGTAGACGGATCAGAAATAGTGTCATCAGCAACGGTGGTTTGGTTATTGAAATTCAAAATCTTGTATATATCACGGGAATCCCGGTTCATTTGGTTATCCTTGATAATCGGAGTTAGCAAGCGTCTGGCCGATAACAAGTCCAGCACATTGTGGAAACTGAGCTTGATTAGGGTTCGCTTGAGCCCTAGTAAATGGTTAGGGAGTGCTAGATCCTCTTTAACGACAGTGGATATTTGCTTAACCCCAACAGCTTCCAAATACTTCCTTAACCATTCTTCCAACTCGGTTTCTCGGCCCGGAAGCACCCCCACGTAGAAGTAGGGGTCATACTGCATGGTTGCTTTGAAACTCCCACCTTCTTCATCTAAAAAGTAATAGTCAACACCAGAGTATCCTGCCGGGTATTGGTCGCTGGGAATAGTGGTTGCGTGCATGTTAATCAACCAGCCCTTTCTGGGTTTATCGCCGTGTTCGAATCGGTCAAACCCCATGAGCGAATCGAGCTTGTCTATGCGTTCTACGGTTTCCTTTCTCTGGTGAGCATCATTGAGCATGGGGTTGTTGTCGACTGGAGTTTGCTGGTGCAGCGTTTCTCGGGTTCGGAATTCGTTTTTGACGAATCGGGCCGAGGTGGAGCCTTTGAATGTTTGAACTGCCATGTTTTGATGGCCTACGACTGTATATGTGGGGATGATGTGATTGGTTATATGATGTAGAACTGAAGATGGGTGGGTTTATATAAATCCCGAAAAATTTCCTAATCGAGATGGGGGCCACGACGCGTCTCGATATTTTTTTTTATGGCACAAAAATTGGGAAGAGCATTGAGAGTGGGAGTTATATGGTGAGGCATGCAATTGGTTTCTTGTCTGGGGGGGTTCTGGTTCTTTAGTCAGGAGAGGCTTGATTAGAGAAGGGTTTAGAAGAAAAATAATTTGTCGAAAATGACACTTATGGTTTATGGGTGACCCTAAACCAAACTTCACCAGAGATGAAATCCTATAGAGATGGTTATTGTATCAATGCCCCCAGTCCATACTGTCTTTTTCCATCTGATTAAACAATTCCGAGTACTTTTATATTGTAGATTCTTGGATTCTCCTATTTCATATAAAACACTTTTGCTTAAACCAGTCACTATAAACAGGTAGATTATACCACAGCTCTCTATACCTCCTCATCCTACTTACTCATAAAAAGAATGATGCTTCCTTGGATGATAACCGAGTAAATAAACAAAAACTGGATTCTGATTTTTCTTTGTCTGGAAGTGACGCTATTGGTGGTGGTGCTTCCGTTATTAGTTGGTAGTATCAAAAACCGCAACGACCTCATCAAGAAAATGGCCAAATTGGCAATCAACAACAACACCACCAAATAGTAAACCATCCCCAACCACGGAACCAAATGCTTCACACACAATAATACAATAATGGACACGTACTTGTAGCTGGAGAAACTTACAATGTCGTACACCTTGCTCTGTGGACAACTTAGCAAGTACAACCCCGTCTTAAATATCACTATATCCAAAATGGAGAATGCTAGAGTCTGCGACGACAAGTATCCAAATAACTGGGGGTGGAAATCCCCCTTCAACCCTTGGAATGCTGCCCAGAGCAATATATACGTAACAAATGACATTAGCGGTATATACAAATCGGGAGCGTTGATATCGTGGCTCGGGGGTAAGAACTGGTTCTGGCCGGTTTCCTTGGTGGATATTCTGTTCCAGTCCGGGTGCCTATAGGGGAACAAAATGAGCAAGATCTTACGGAATACGTAAGAGTTGCTAACCTGGAAGTAGTACTTGATATCGCCCGAAAGGGAACCAAAGTTGTCTTGGATGTACTGATTTGACTGTTCCAATCCACTGCGGGCGAATTGCGATGCTAACGCGGCAGCGGGGTCGTTGAGGAAGTTGAACTGGGATGGCGGTTGCTGGTGTTGCTGGTGTTGCTGAGGAGGAGTGATGGGATGACTGTTAAATGAAGCATGATGTGGCTGTGGGTGTTGTAAGTTTGGTTGGTTAAACTGTTGCTGGCCATATTGTTGTTGATTGAATTGCTGTTGGTTAAACTGTTGTTGATTAAATTGTTGTTGACCATACTGCTGTTGTTGCTGGTGTGAATCACCAGCGTTCCCATATGGATTATACATGGTTTCTTCTCTCTATAATAATGCTACACCGTACTTGGTTGGTTACTGTCAAAGAGGCACAGGAATGGTTTGGGTTTGGGTTTGTTGGCGGGTTGTTTTTTTTTCGTCGCTTTGCTTTTGAGAGTCTTGAAGGTGTCACTGTAGATTGCCTAATTAGGAAGTATATATAAACCACTTCATTTATAGGTCTATTTCCTCCCCCCATCGAAAACGTTGTTTCGCTGTCAGTTGTCGTTTTGGATTGCAAATCCGATAGGAAACTGCAAGCCCGCTAAACTGGCGACAAAATAACAAACAACGATAACATGAGATGATGAAAGACCGCGCCCGCTCCTCTAATATTGGAAAACCCACATAAACAAAAGATGAGTGAATGTAATGTTTCAGTCCTATTTTTCGTGACTATACAACAGAGAAGTTCAAAGAACAACCATTCGGGAAATATACAAATATGTGGTATTGACAAACAAAGTAGGAAACCTACTCTGTCCTCTCATCGGTTCCAATTACCCCCTAATTATTTTTTTGGTACTTTTTTTTATTTTATTGTGTGTTTATTTTTTATTTTATTTTTGCCCTCCCACATTTCATCCTTCACACACACCACTTACACATTTTTGCAATTGTTTATTAAGGGGCAATGGCAACTGGTGTTGGTATCTTCGTTCTAGTCGTTCCAACTACACATTATACACATATAGTGTTGTTGCCTTACGTAGACCCATATAAGTGTCTATTGTCAGCACCTTTTTTTCCATCACAGTTGTTGCATTTATTGTTTTTTTTTTTGTTAAAACCCCATTATCCATTTCCACTGTCTTCTATTTCTTCCACCCTCCCCCCTTTTTTTCTAGAGGCTTCTCATTTACACCTTTATAAGCATTTGGATTGCTTCTGATTGATCCACTAAAGGGAGGGTTCTTTTGCACGGATATTCCTTAGTATATACACACACACTATGACTGCAGCAGTAAAAGGTAAGGTCCTTGTTGTGTCTAACCGTCTTCCGGTCACAATCAAACGCTCAGATGCTGGGTCATACACGTATAATATGTCCAGTGGAGGACTAGTCACGGGGCTTCAGGGATTGAAAAAATCCACGGAATTCCAATGGCTAGGATGGCCTGGTCTTGAGGTGCCTGAGGGGGAACAGGCTCAGGTCAATGATGACCTTAAACGTAAATTCAATTGTACAGCGATCTTTCTTAGCGACACCATTGCCGATTTGCACTATAATGGATTCTCCAATTCTATCTTGTGGCCGTTATTCCACTACCACCCGGGAGAAATGAACTTTGACGAAAATGCCTGGGCCGCTTATATTGAAGCCAATAGAAAATTTGCGGTGGAAATTGCTGCCCAGGTAAATAACAACGATATGGTGTGGGTCCATGACTACCACTTGATGCTATTGCCAGCTATGCTAAGACAGGAGATTGGTGATCGGGTGAAGAATATCCAGCTCGGGTTTTTTCTCCATACTCCATTCCCCAGCTCGGAGATCTACCGTATTTTGCCGGTGCGAAAGGAGATCTTGGAAGGGGTATTAAGCTGTGACTTGATTGGGTTCCATACCTATGACTATGCCCGGCATTTCTTGAGCTCGGTGGCGAGAATTGTGCCTGACGTGACCACGCTACCTAACGGGATCCGGTTTCAGGGCCGGAATATCAGTATTGGGGCGTTTCCTATAGGTATAGATGTGGATTCCTTTATTGACGGGCTTGCCAAGCCGGCGGTGATTTCTCGAATAGCCCAGCTCAAGGAAAAATTTAAAGGGTGCAAGGTTATAGTTGGTGTCGATAGACTAGACTATATTAAGGGGGTGCCTCAGAAACTCCATGCGTTTGAAGTTTTCCTCAGCGAGAATCCTGAGTGGATCGGGAAAGTGGTTTTGGTGCAAGTGGCGGTGCCCTCGCGGGGGGACGTTGAAGAGTACCAGAGTTTGCGGGCTACTGTGAATGAGCTAGTGGGGAGAATCAATGGCCGGTTTGGTACGGTGGAGTTTGTTCCTATCCATTTTATGCACAAGTCTATACCATTTGACGAGCTTATTAGTTTGTATAATGTCAGTGACGTTTGCCTAGTGAGCTCTACAAGAGATGGGATGAATTTGGTGAGTTATGAGTATATAGCGTGTCAGCAGGAACGTAAAGGTGCGCTTATCTTGTCTGAGTTTGCTGGGGCTGCCCAGAGTTTGAATGGAGCCATTATAGTGAACCCGTGGAACACCGACGAGTTGAGCGACGCCATTAAGGAGAGCTTGACCTTGCCGGACGAGAAGAAGGAGTTGAACTTTAAAAAGTTGTTTTCGTATATCTCCAAGTATACGTCGGCCTACTGGGGAGAGAACTTTGTGAAGGAGTTGTATAAAGTTCAGGGGGCGCAAAAGAGGCTACCAAAGGGGGTATAGTGGTTTGGTTTGTTGATATTGTAGTGTTTACTGTTGGGATAGTTTAATAGAAGATGTATATCTAGGCCGTGGTTTCCATGGTTTACTTATGTGGTTGGTGTGGGTTTATTGGGTATTGGAGGTACATTACACCGGACAGCAAGCATTCTATACCCAAGAGCATTAAGGATAAGAGCTAAAGGAGAGATTGCAGCCAGTTGCAGAATAACCAGACTGTGGGGAAATGGGTCCATGGCTGGAGCCCAAGGCTGGGACCATTGTGGGATTGTGGTACCACTTGTGCTTACAAATCCAGGTACTTATCCCCTTGAATGGGCTGGTATTTCCAATAACCTTTGGGTTCTTCGGATATGGTTCCATTTACAGATCTTTCGTCCGATGGGGTGGAGTTAAACTGGAAAGAATTTCACACAAGCAGTCCTTGTTAACCCTGGACCAATTTGCCAGACACTTTGCAGGCAAGTTGCTTAACAATACTGACAAGCCAGGGTACTGTTTATTAATAAGCCGGCTTGTGATATTCGCCATTATGTCCAAATACTTCGATAAACCCGACAGACCTGGATAAAGAACACATTTCTTATCCAGGTGGGGTAGATGTTCAATGTAACAAGTATATAGGTATGTTCTCCCACAAACTGCATTACTAATATATCCCCTTCGCACAATTCAGCCACGTTGATCACTGTGGATCCACACAACCTGTATGAAGGAAAGACCACCCTGTCAAGAAAAGCCCTTATCTCCAAAGATGCTGACAACCAACTTGCCTTTTGCACCCATTATTATCAAGCATACTCCCCCCCCCCCACCCCACCCTCCATATGCATTAACTCCGGGACATCTCCATATGCACTAACTCCGGGACATCTATATGCACACGGAGATAAGCCATTCCACAAAACCAAAGCCAGAAAATGAAAAATTACTAAGCGTGCAGCCCGCTTCGGGTATTAGTCCGAAAATGGAAAGATGGCCCGACCGAGGAAAATATTTGCAGCACTCTGACAAATGGAATTATAGGTTTGCACATGGACAATTCTGACAAATACATGCACCCAAGTACAACAGGTAATTCCTATAAATATCGCGTGTTTCCTTCGTCATTTGATTGGATTTCTTTCCTCCATCAAGATAACACATTATCTATACAATCTAAAAAAAACACTTCCAAACACAATGACTGCTACTTCTGTTTTCGTTTCTGGTGCTACTGGGTTTATTGCCCAACATATTGTTAAGCAGCTTCTCGCTGAAGGTTATTCAGTTGTCGGGTCGGTTAGGTCCTCTGCTAAAGGTGAGGAATTGAAGAAATTGACCGGGTCAGAAAAATTCCTGTATGAGGTGGTTCTGGACTTGGCTGAAAAGGGTGCGTTTGACAATGCTCTCAAGAGACATCCCGAGGTTACTGTGTTTGTGCATACGGCGTCCCCGGTTACCTTCAGTGTTGAGGACATTGAAAAGGATTTGATCATTCCTGCTATTGAAGGTACCAAGAATGCTCTTTTGGCCATCAAGGAACATGCCCCTCAGGTTGAAAGAGTTGTGCTTACTTCGTCAGTAGCGTCGATGTTTGATCTTTCACCAACTTTTGATAGAGACCACGTGTGGACAGAAAAGGACTGGAACCCAATCACCTACGAACAAGGGTTGGAAAATGGTACTTACGGGTACTTTGCCTCCAAGAAGTATGCCGAGTTGGCCTTCCATGAGTTTATTGAAAAGGAGTCTCCCAATTTTAAGGCTTCCGTCATTGCTCCATCATATGTCTTTGGCCCTCAAGCTTACGGAATCAAGGATAAGAATAACTTGAATGCAACTGCCCAAATTGTAAACAGTGTAGTTAATTTGGGTGCTTCCGACAAGGTTCCAGAGATGGCTAGTGCTTTTGTTGACGTTAGAGATGTAGCCAAGGCCCACTTGGTGGCGTTCCAAAAGGATGAGACTGTTCTGGAAAGACTAATGTTAAATAAAGAGAGCTTTTCCTTGGAAACCATTGCCAGCATCATCAATAAGCATTTCCCTCAGTTGAATATCCCCAAGGGTGACTTGTCTAAAGCACAGGCTCAGATTGAAGCCTCGCTTAATAAAATCGACAATTCGAGAACCAGAAAGATCCTTGGTTTTGAATTTGCCACGCTTGAAAAGTCGGTTGTTGATGCTGTTGAGCAAATTATCAACGCGTAAACTGCCTTGGTGATATTTAGAGATTTACATAGTATTACGTTTATTAGTTGTAATTGAAATGATTCTATAACCAAGTCTAAACGGGGCAATATGCAAAAGGGTAGTTACGTCTCTCGTCCTACTTGTGGTGTATAAATCGTGGCAATGGGGGTGCAAGAGAGCTGAGAGCAAGTGTACATTCTACACTCTAACTATTCTTAATCAACTTGAAAGTGAGTCAACCAGTGCCCGTTTCCATTGCCGTACACATTGCTATGGAAGTTGCACGTCACTGTGTCCAGCTGGATCTTCAACAATCAACCACTTACCCAATAAGGACCGATCACGAATATCCAGCTTTTTGAACAAATTGGCAGTGTCATGCTTTCTGATAAGTCTTGCAGATGGAAAGGTCTTGCGGATGGAAAGCGCATAATACAGGTATACGTCTAACACGGGTCAGTAAACAGACTGCGTGGTGGTTTGGCAAGCCTTTGGGAATATTCCCCGCTAGCCAGAAAGAACAAGCCAATAGTGGTCTCCAGGTATCACTAATGACCATGGCAAGTGAATGCTTCTATATCTCCCTGGCACTCCACTAATCGATAAGCTCATCCATGATCGAATGGGTGTGTAGATTCTCACTCGTGAGCAACAACCGTCCATCTTCCTGATGTTTCTTCTCTCTATCCAACAACAATGACTGGGGGCTGCTTTTCGCAGCCAAGTTGGCCATGGTAACCACCTGTGGCCGTATCCCCATTCTCGATAGTAACGAATTGTTCAAGTACGGGTTGGGAAGCACCGGTTTCTCGAGAATCGTGCTCTCGGAGGACAACTGGGCGTTGGGTAGCGGTGCTCCTGGTTTATGGAAGAATGGCCTCTTGTCGTAGTGGGGACCTAAAGACTCGGGTAGAACACCTGTGGTATTAGGAGTAGTGCGAGGAGTAGAGTCGGTTTCAGCACTTGGAGACTCGCATGACGTCTGCTTATAATGGGAAACGTCTTCTTCGAAGTTCTTGGCTGAACTGAACGCAGTCATTAGATAAGGGAGCTCATCAGTGATGGTTGATTTATGCGTAGATGAAGTGGAGGATAACGTATCCTTATTCTTGGTTATGGAGTGCACCAATGGGAACTGCGACGAAGACATTACCGAAGCAGTAATGTCTGTATCGGAGTAGTCATAGTAATCGTCATCAAATGCATTTCGGTGTATTGATGGAGAAACCACAGCCAATTCTGATATTTCTTCAGCCACGGTTTGCTCCTCATCCTCATAGTCATCCAGGTCATCCTCAATCAAATGCTCCATAATCTGCTCCATGCGGAACCTTTCGTACATCTTTTCCACGTCATTGATCACGGCAAGACACTCATACTTTTCGTCATTGTCGCCAGTTTCAACGGCATGGTTTAGCTGCTTCAACAAACTGACAATAAACGACTTGTACGACTCCACCGTTGACGGATCTGGATGTAGCTGCTCCAAGTCCTCGCCTATAGAGATCAACTTTGCTTTCAGGTACGCCACAGAGAGCTGGTTGGCAGTTTCATTCTTTAGTTTGATGATCCTTAGCAATAGCGACGTCAACGTAGTACCGCTGTCCGAGAGCAAGTCCCGTGGAGAGAGAATGCGGGAAGACTTGCTGATGTAGTCTATGTCCGAAGATATCTTTGCGAGCTTCATATTCATCTCTGAGCACGCGATAATGACTTTATCAGCCACGCCGGAGTTGAATTCACGGATATGCAAATCTTGGCCCGCATCAAAGTGGCGGTCGCTATTATAGTCCAACGAGAGAAACTCCCAGCTCTTGAACTTGGTTTGGAGCTTCTCCAACGTTTGGAGGATCATGAATGCCGACGAACATAGTTTAGAGATGCGACGCTCGGATATGTTGTGTATGAGCTTAATGAGTTGTTTGGATTTGGTGTTGTCTTTGTTGAGGTCCGGGTCGGTGAGAAGGGTTATTATGGGATCCTGGTATGGTTCAACATCAGTCATAGTGGTTGTGAGGTGGGTGGGGGGATGCGAAATTACAATGGTAACCAACTGAGTGTGGGATGTAAATATAGCAGAGGGTTGTTGAGACTATGCAGAAGGTGGGTGGACAATCGGCGTTGTATGGTAGTGTGAATATGTAGGCAGTGCCAGTGTGATAAAAGTGTATAAACTAACCAGTGTACAAGCTAACCAGTGTACAAGCTAACCAGTGTACAAGCTAACCAGTGTATAAACTAACCAGTGTACAAGCTAACCAGTGTACAAGCTAACCAGTGTATAAACTAACCAGCGTATAAACTACCCAGTTAACCAGAGTATGAATATGTAATGACCTGGTGTATATCTATACAGTCAACCAGCCTTTTGAATATGTCTAAACGCTAATCCAATGCAAAGCAAGACGGAAAAATGGAATAAAGCACGTAGAGCTATCGATGAGACCTCCTCGAGAAAATGGTGTGTTTATATTCTTTTTCTTTTTTTTTTCTTTTGAATTATTTTTTTTTTTGGATTATCGAAAGGTTTATTTTTTATGCGGGAAAAGAAACAAGAAAAATAATGAGTTCCTGGAACACCAATCTTGGTAGACAAGCAGTCCTAGGAAATGACGGGGAGAGGGGGGGGTGAGGGTGAAATATGAGTCGACGTGAACGGCGAGACGCTGGGGAGTCTGGGGAATCCTATATTTACAGAATCATTGGCTGCTGGATCGCTAGATCTGCCGAGAATACACGGTAGCACATTGCAGTGTGCTGGTTATTCTACTAAATGGACCTAAAAAAAGAACAAAACAAAGACACAGAGCGACTAAAAAAAAGGGAGACAAGTGGGCTATAGGTGCTGGTTGTATGTGCAGTTTGCTATCAGTGAGAATGTTCCTGACCCTGCTCCATTTCTTGTATATGACGTTGTCCTGAAATGTCCTTTCGGTACATCTTTGTGGGGATTTAAGCATTTGCATGGAGTTATGTTTATTTTTTTTCTTTCTTTCCTGCAGCTCGTATTCTCGCCTGTGTTGGTGCATATTATCTGGTATGCCCCATACGCTCTCGGTTTCGCAGGCTGGCACAACCTTTATTGACATATCAAGATAAGAAACGATTCCCGTAAACTCCACATTACGGTGCAGAGAGACGTGTAATTCGAGCCCCTGGGGTTTAAACTTTCCAAGTTTCAACTTTAACTGGGTAAACATGTTCCATTTCTACGATTTGAAAAAGATCGGAAGATTACCGACGCTGGCCACGTCTGTCCTAGCACAGAGAAAAGAGGGAATGTCCGGCTGTGTCGTAGGGAAAGCTTTTTTTAACGTGTGTGTGTCTGCACCAGATGGGCCGAAGCTGCCACAAACTCTTTGGTTTTACAACTTGTGTTCCGGCGTGCTTGGTGGGACACGCCATGCCCAACTTAATTCTTGGGAGTAATCTTAATTCGTAACCACCACAAAGAAGGTCCAACGCCCGTTTTACCCCTTTCCCCATCCACCCAGTCCACTCTTCGTCGGTCTTGTGCTGGTCCAGTCACTCCCATCAATCCTTGTTGCGTATAACAAACCAAGGCAGTGTAATTGGAGTGGGTGCAAAAAAAAAAAAAACTGTCCACAAAATTAGCAATACAGATATAATTAATCGACACCTAAACCGACAATGGTTGCATTGGAGAAACCATTTTCTGCTACAACAGCCGGGGGGGGGGGTAAGATAGGTTACATTGGTGGAAACACTGTGTTGGTGCCCCCCACTGATGTTTCAACAGAGGGCTGTCAGTTACATGCAACCCTTCCGATCCATACCGGAGCGGTATAAGCCCTAAGGAGAGGAGGACGTTACACCTTGTGTTTGTGCCAAGCACCAGGGAAACCATCCACTTGTTAAGGCAATCGATATTGCATGTGCATTTCTTGGCCAGCCTACGCAATCTATGCGGAATGCCTATATTAAATTACCTATACTATCTAGTAAAAAATCAACTATGACCCTCTCTCTCCCCAGATATGTCCCCATCACGCTAGCCCCTTTTCTTTCAATATCTTATGAACCATAGCCTCGTACCACTCGTCGATATTCTCCCTGCCTACAGCAACTGCCCCGTGCCCATCGGGACTGGGGTGCAACGCCACAATCATCATCGTCATATTGTCAAACCCAATGCCGGTATAGTTGTTGGCCATGGTCAAACAGTCGTTCAACACATGCTCAACTATCCGATTCAACTTCCACCCAAATGCCAACTTGTCCCGAATCAACTTAACCAACTGCCTGTTTCTAAAGCAGTCCCACACCCCGTCGCAAGCAATGACAATAAACTCGGGGATCTTCTGCACATTCATGTCGTAAAACAAAATCTCCGGCTCTACCGTCACCTGGTACAACTCGGGTGGGATGTGGATTAGCCCGTTCTTATTGAAAAACTGTCGGTTGCGGAGTATATATCGGTTGCGGGTTTCGTCGAGGTACGGCAACTTGAACTTGAAATCTCCAAATGCCCGTGACAATGCTAGAATCTCGTTAATGCGGTTGTTCAAAATGTATCCATTGCTGTTCTCGATTCGCACCCGTTCGCCCATATTAACCGGCTTATGGTCAAACGACAATGTCTTCGCCACCCCGTCCAATGATATGATACACCGCGAATCGCCAGTATTCGCCACATATATACAGTTGTTCACCACGCACGTAACCAACCCCGTGCTCCCGCAATTGGCCAACGTCCTCATCTGGCTCAACTCGCAGTCGGTACGGAAAAACGCATCCCGCAATATCTGCATCACCTCCTGGTGGTTTACCGACCCCATGCGTCCAAGCTCACGAAACACCAATTTAGGTAGATGTCGCCCGAGAAATTCAGAACAGTGTTTACCTCCATGGCCATCAAACACCCCAAAGACTGCCACGGTCTCGTCTTCGTTGATACGCACGCCGTGAGCATCCTCCATGGACATCCGGTACCCCTGCATCGCCCCCAAGCAGTAACTAAGTGTGCGAAGAACCTGGTAGTCCACTTGCTTGTCCTCTATAGGGTGTGATAGTAGTCCCCCCATTGTATGCTAGCTGCGAAGAGGAACTGGGGGTTATTGTTTTCTTAAAAAAAGACCAACAAGTCTATGACTAGATTATCAGAGCAGAGTTGGTTGGTTTTCCTACACCACCACAAAAAAAAAAAATAAAAATAAAAACTTATCAAGATACAAGTCGATACCTATTGGTTATTACGGTATGGTGTTGTTTCCCAGTATATAGTTTTAGTAGCAGCCACCCATTAATTGTGGTTCTCCTGGGTATAGCAATTAAATTATAAATACTGATCACCAGTTTTCGGTTATTAGGAAGGGTGAAGTGATGACAGTCACACGTACAATCACGTATCTATACAACAAGTATATACCAACACAGCAACAATACACAAGATAGTGGGGCTGTGGTTGAAAGGAGGATTTAGGGAGAGGAGATTTATCCCGAGGATGTTGCCAAAAAAGAAAATCCTTCCTCTCCTCCCCCCCCCCAAAAAAAAAAAGGATTTCCCCAAAATGTCGCGCCACATTCAATGTCGTGACTCCTCCACCGATGACACATGAAACCCCACATTTCCATTGGGGAAACCTCATCGCCGGATACAAAGAACGGGGTAGAAATAGACAAATCTTTTAAAATGATGGTTCCATTTGTCAATAAAGACTCGCCGGATGGTGATGTCAACTATACTCCGCCATCAACTTTCCCACTTGGACCGTTTACGAAGTACCCCGGGAACCCCATTCTCGTTCCCGACCCCGACCGGGACTTTGAATGTGCCTACTTATACAATGCTACAGCCATTGTGGTGTCCGATAGGGTATTTCTTCTCTACCGGGCGCAAAACCAGGCCAAGATCTCGTCCATTGGCCTAGCCTGGTCCGACGACGGGATCCACTTCACCAAGTTCCCCAAACCAATTCTCACAGCCACGGAATGGTACGAGCAGGGCGGTGGAGTCGAGGATCCTCGAATTGTGCGCCATCCCGAAACAAAGAGCTTCATTATGACCTACACCGCCTACGACGGTCGTAATGCTCGACTCTGTGTGGCCACAAGTGTTGATTTGTTCCATTGGGAGAAGGTTCCCCCATTTATCCTGTCCGAATGGCACGATATAGCATGGACCAGTAACGGCAATCACTTTATCCGCCAGGAGTGGACAAAGTCAGGAGCCATCTTTACCGAGCGAAACAACATCGACGGGAAGTATTATATGGTTTGGGGTGATTCGGAATTGCACCTTGCCCAATCGGAAGATATGGTTCACTGGGAGTTGCCCAGCTACTCTCTTATTCGGAACACCTTTGCCAAGAGGGTACTTCGGCATGAAACCAAGCTCATTGAACTGGGTCCAGCTCCGATTAAAATGGCCAATGGCCAATACATCCTCGTGTATAACTCTGCAACTATTGGTGAAGGATACTTGGAGAGGAACACCTATTCAATCAGCCAGATGTTGATTGATTATGACGATATCAAGGGTGGACCCTTGGCGAGGTTGGAGCAGCCGATTATTGTTCCCGAAGCAGATAACGAGAGAAGAGGCCAGGTTAATCGAGTTGTGTTTTGTGAAGGGTTGGTTCAGTTTCACGGGAAATGGTTTTTGTATTATGGACAGGGTGATTCTGAGTTGGGTGTGGCGATAGCACCGGTGACGTAATGGTTAAGAAGGTTCATAGACGTGTCATATAGAAAGTGGCTTGTTTATTAAGTGATTTATTGTATTTGGATGTGGTGATTGTTTGCAGCCATGACCCCATATTAATGTGGCTTTATAAACACTAGTGGTTGGTGTCTTGGGTTGATATATTCAGAGCTGTTGCACGTGATAGTTTCCCCAATTGTGGTTTGATTGCATCTGCTGTTGGTACCCCTGAATGTGTATGTGGTTTATTTGTTTATGGTTGGCCATTCTACAAATACAAACATCGTATAACTATATAAACGTGTATATGTGTATCATGAGATAATCAATCCTACTCTCATCTCCCACTCTCTCATCTCCCACTCTTTCTAGAAACTATATCTCGCACCATCAACGCTAAAGGTATATCGGCATCCTCGTCGTCAAAATCAACAGCAACAAACCCACAGTTCAACTGCACACTCAATCTTCTCCCCTGCTCAACCAACTCTTGTGAGGCAAGACGATGGTGGATTTTAGTACACACAATCCATATTGGAAGAGGCAGCTCATCATAGACATTTTCGCCACTCTTGTCCTTAGTGTCGTTCTTCCACCACGATTTCAACGCATTCTTCAACGAGTAAACGTCGCTTTCTTGGCCCTCGTTCCAATCTCTCGCATATTGCAAGTACTCCTTCCAGGCATCGTCTAGAGCCTCTTTAACAAACCGAATTAGATTAAGTCCGTGCATTCGATCTAGCATTTGGGGGTTCGGATGCTTGCTACTGCTTCTTGGGAAGCTATCGTCATACCCCGGGGGATTATACGAGGGTATGGCGTCGTACACCAAGAAATATCCATCCACGTTCCCGTTTAGTTCGCTGGCTCCTGAGGCCACAAGAAGAGGCGTTGTGGAGACCGGCTTTCGCGGGTAGTTGATGAGGAAATGGAGGTACTCGGGACCGAGATTGACATAGAGAGAAGATTCGAGAAAGGGAACAATCGTCGTCGGGTTGAAAGCAGGGGTATCGATCAATTCTACAGCTATGGACGATATCTTACCCAGAGACGACGTGTAGTATTTATTCTTGTGCGATTGCGATTGTAGAAGCTGTGCTCCTTTAGGTGATGGGGTATAATTAAATAGAAATGGGTTTACCGTGGTTGTGGGATAGTACGTCTCCGGGAACGAACCATGGATTAATCTCCAGATTAGACTGGTTTTCCCAGTGTGAACCCCACCAAGCAACCCTATTCGGATTGGGGTGGAGGAATTTATGGGCTCTAATGGTGTCAGCAGCTTAGATTGTTTCATTTAGAGGGGGGGTATGTATGTTCAGATTAATGGGTTAGTTGGTGATAAAAATTTGCATAGCCAACAGATGTGTCGCAGTTTCCAACTATATACAATTGGTGATCAACGGAACCATGTATACAAGTTGGTGGGTTTTGTTTGTGCACAGACAAAAGGTTAATTGTAACTATAAACGAGGCAGTGTATTCACCAACAAAGAGATGACTATAGAGAAAGGGGATGGAAGAAAAACCAAATAGGAATGATGAATTATATGGATGATAATGGAGAATCTAAATGTGGATAGTACTACAATCCAAAGTATTGTAACTTACTAGAGGGGGGGGGAGTCATAGTTACAAGGGCATTTCTACCCATGAGAGGAAATCTTAACAATAACATATAAGAGCCATACATGCTTGTGAAAGTATAATCATCAACACCACCACCACCACAAAGAGAGAGGCAAAAAAAAAACCCCTAACCAGCGATAAAGGGGTAGTCGTTTGGTTTTCTGTGTACTTACTACTCTTCTTCCATAACCACTTGGAAGTGACTTGATGTCACTCAACCATTCAAGTAGCACTACTGCTACTGGAGAATCACTCTCGACCCAGCTACGACAATTCCAGATCCAGGGCAAGCTAGATGACGAATTCAACGCCAGGTGTCGACGACAGATTGATGCCATCTTTGCCATCAGCCACCGACTACTTGTGGCCGGCACCATTGACGATGCGGCAACCAAACAGATCTATGACTCGATGGACTCTTCTCTCCCCATTCCGTCGTTATTGACCATCGCGGCATTTTCCATCCAGATGAACAAATTGTCCATTATGGATATGAAGAGCAAAACCGGCGCCATCAGCCGGTCCAAGGACAATCTCGCCCAGCGGGTGGCGGTCTTGCAAACAAGGAAACAGCAGCAGGAGGATACCATCACCAATCTCCGGTTGCGACTACTAAACACGGAAACAACCCTCATTAGCAACTACCACCGTGATCGGGAAAGGTTGGAGGACCAGGTGGGGGAGTTGAAGACCATTAAGAACAAGCAGGTTGAACGACAGGCATTGAAGCTCCAGTATGCCGATTTCAAGGTGCTTTCTGAAGCAGTGTTCCAGCAGGAGAAGAAACGGCTATTGTTTATGCACCAGCCGCTATTGAAGTTGGAGGAGTTCTTGGGGTACAATCTTGTGGCGATTAACCAGTTTCTTGAGCGGTTGATTGTGTTACAGGGCCAACTATCGTACTTGTTCCGGGTAGACCTTCCGTACTTGCACGAGTTGAGTGGGTTTTTGCCGAATGCGGTGTTTTATGATTTATTAAAGAAGAAACAAACGTTGATCTTGGGAGAGGACGCGAGTGGGTGGGACAGAGATGACGAGGAAGAAGAAGAGGAAACCAATGCGTACGGTACAACTGCAGGCGGTGTATCCGCAGACAAGCCAACAGACGTGCCCAAGGATATCCGGAATGCTACGGAAAAGGTGATCAAACTTGGCAATTCGTACAAGTTGCCATTATCGTCCAAGACGTTAAACCACCAACGGCGGGCTAGCAAAGTCCCTCCCTATATAGAGCCGGCGGAGTTGAACAATATAGCCATTCTCAAGGATAGGTCGGTTTCCCCCAACGCCGCCTTGCTGGCAAAGAAGAATATGATTATTATCCCCCACAAGATCATTAACAAGCCGTTTAACAAGCTTTCAATCAAGGATTTCCTTAAATTCTTTCTCGTTGTGGTGAAGGTGATTGCCAATTTCCGGGTGTTTCTATTTACGTTTGACGAGATGGACGATATGACCATAGGCCACTGGTGCAATTTCGAGCATATACTACGGAAGGTTATACAGCTAGACGAGCACTTCAAGAACAAGTTGGATGGCAACAAGAGGCGCGAGGCGAGTGAAGTTCCCACCACCAATTTCCAGGAGTTGATGGAGTATGTGTATGAACGGTTGATGAGGTCCACCCACGCCAAAACCCAGTTGACGCGCCAAATGGCGTTTCTGGACTTGAAGCTTCGGGACCTCATAGCCAACCAGACCAAGTTGAACTTGAGCGAGGAGTGGGACGTAGTCAGTGAGATGATATAGTGGGGGGGGAGAGAGTTTTTGTCTCGGTAAGTTTCAGCGCGACCGACGTAAATCTCGGCACGACCGACGTAAATATCAGCATTGAAAATATCAGGACACGCCAAACCAGTCAGCGAAACGTGCTGGTTGGAGGCTAGACGAGGTGTCCCCACCCACCCAAGCAATGGTGTATCCGAAGAGTATAGTTTCAAAAGTAAGATAGAATTAGGTAGTTTACGGTATCTGCAATCCAGTCCCCCACTGTGGACATTATGACACTGGTGCATTGAGAAACGTGCACCATTCTAGATTGTAAAAACTCGATCATTACTCATTACACTTATCCCACTTGGTTAAGGATATTCTACTTCTATCCCCCTCTAACTCAGTAAACCCACTCGTTACCTTTTTTACAATAACCCCCGTCCCCTCCATCCACTATTCACAGTCCTTTCCTCAACTAGAGACCCTGCTTCATATGTCGCGCAAATCGTTGATTTTCCTCGACGAGCCAAACAAATCTCCCGTGCCCAGATGGAGGGGGTGGCAGGTGCTCGAAAAAACTTGAAACTCTCCCTACAAAAACCGACTCATCGTCCACTCTAGGTCACCAACGCAAACACCAATTGCTGGCTATATAAACACTCCAAATCGCTATGTCTCTCTCCGACAAAGAACTCTTTGAATTGAACAAGAGAGCCGTCACTCAAGGGTTCAAAATCAAACCCAGAATCAAGTATAACACTGTGGGTGGAGTTAATGGACCTCTTGTTATCTTAGACCATGTCAAGTTCCCTCGGTACAACGAAATCGTCAACTTGACCTTACCTGATGGTTCCATTAGACAGGGACAGGTTTTGGAAGTGCGTGGCACCAAGGCTATTGTCCAAGTGTTTGAAGGGACGTCGGGAATTGATGTGAAGAAGACCCGGGTAGAATTCACTGGAGAAAACTTGAAAATCCCGGTATCCGAAGATATGTTGGGGAGGATTTTTGATGGTTCTGGTAGACCTATCGACAAGGGACCCAAGATCTTTGCTGAGGACTATTTGGATATCAATGGGTCACCAATCAACCCATATGCTCGTATTTATCCCGAGGAAATGATTGCTACTGGTGTATCAGCTATTGATACTATGAACTCCATTGCCAGAGGGCAGAAAATCCCGATTTTCTCCGCTTCTGGTTTGCCCCATAACGAGATTGCTGCTCAGATCTGTAGACAGGCCGGGTTGGTTAGACCCACCAAGGATGTTCATGATGGGCACGAAGAGAACTTTTCGATTGTATTTGCTGCTATGGGTGTCAACTTGGAGACGTCGAGGTTTTTCAAGCAGGATTTCGAGGAGAATGGGTCTTTGGAAAGAACCACGTTGTTCTTGAACTTGGCCAACGATCCTACGATTGAAAGAATCATTACTCCTCGTTTGGCGTTGACTACGGCGGAGTACTTGGCCTACCAGACCGAAAGACACGTGTTGACGATCTTGACGGATATGTCGTCGTATGCTGATGCTTTGAGAGAGGTTTCTGCTGCTAGAGAGGAAGTTCCTGGTAGAAGAGGGTACCCTGGTTATATGTATACCGACTTGTCGACTATTTACGAGCGTGCCGGTAGAGTTGAAGGTAGAAACGGGTCTATTACTCAGGTTCCTATCTTGACCATGCCTAATGATGATATCACCCATCCTATTCCGGATTTGACGGGTTATATCACTGAAGGGCAGATCTTTATCGATAGACAGTTGCATAACCGTGGTATTTATCCTCCTGTGAACGTATTGCCATCGTTATCTCGTTTGATGAAGTCGGCTATTGGTGAAGGTATGACCAGAAAGGACCATGGTGATGTATCCAATCAGTTGTATGCCAAATATGCCATTGGTAGAGACGCTGCGGCTATGAAGGCAGTTGTTGGTGAGGAAGCGTTGTCCACTGAAGATAAGTTATCGTTGGAGTTTTTGGAAAAGTTTGAAAAGAACTTTATCAGTCAGGGAGCGTATGAGAACAGAACCATCTTTGAGAGTTTGGATCTTGCGTGGTCGTTGTTGCGGATCTATCCTAAGGAGATGTTGAACAGAATCAGTCCTAAGATTTTGGAGGAGTTCTACGACCGGGATAGAGATGGTGATGAGGAGGACGAGGAAGAGGAAGAGGAGGATCCCGACAAGTCGAAGGACTTGATTTGATTGTGAGGAGTGGAGAGTATGTTTGTTATTTTTATAGTTTAGTTATACATTTTGTTAATGCAGTTGATTGTTTGTATAGAGGTGAGGTTGTATGGTGATGCGTGTGGTATGTTCATGTTGATGCCTATGGTATGTTTAACATGGTGATACCTATGGTATGTGTTACCACGATGCTTTCACTCTACAAACCACTGCACTCTCCAAACCACTCTCCAAACCACTCTACAAACCACTCTACAAACCACTCCACAACAATACAACCATACAATTATCAAATCCATTCAGTTTGCTGATTATAAACATAAAAATGCCACCAACTCGCCATGAATCTACACTAGAAACCTCTTTAGATATTGGCCCGTTCACACGTTCGCTAACGCTCACCAGCTCACTCACCAGCTCACTCACACATTCGCACTCGCAATAGAGTTAATCGCTGACCCAGCCTTAAAAAACTCCACCTGGTCCTTAGACATAGTATGCTTAGTCAACACCTCGAAACTAGACCCATCCCTCTTGGTCATCTTAACCTTCAAATAACCCCCATTATCACCATCTCTAGCAATCATATCCCGCAAATCAACCGTCTCAAGCACATCCCCACTAGAAATGCGGTCATAGTCACTTTCATCAGCAAATGTCAATGGCAACATCCCCTGCTTCTTCAAATTGGTTTCGTGGATTCTGGCAAAAGACTTCACCAAAATGATACTTCCACCAAGGAACTTTGGTGATAATGCTGCATGCTCTCTGGCTGACCCTTCACCATAATTATGTTCAGCAACTACTGCCCAAGGTCTTCCTTCTTGTTTCCACTTAATCATTAATTCCGGAATTCCATATTGGTCTCCATTCAAGTCGTATGCCTTGTTAACCTCACCGGTTTCCTTATTGACTGCACCAATCAACGTGTTATTGGAGATATTCTCCAAATGGCCCTTATACTTCAACCACACCCCAGCAGCAGATATGTGGTCGGTGGTGCACTTGCCTTCCACCTTCAACAATACGTTGGTGGATAACTCATTTCCAGACCATGCAGGGAACGGTTCTAATAATTGGAGTCGGTCGGAATCGGGCGATACGTTGACCTCAACCTCAGGACGTGGTTGGGGGTTGGCTTCCGGGTAAAACTCGGCCCGGCCGGGAATAAACCCCTGTGAAGGCAAGTCCTCACCCTGGGGGGGCTGGAACCGGAACTGGCTGCCATTCTCCAATGGGATGGAGTCGGTGACCGGGTTGAAGTTGGCGTCCCCGGAATAGATCATGGCCGTCACCACGTCGGGAGAGGTCAAGAAGTTCATCGTGTTCCGGTTCCCGTCGTTTCTGGCCCGGAAATTCCGGTTGAACGACGTGAATATGGCGTTAGTCTCGGTTGACGTCTTGGGAACATCGGTCCGGTCCCATTGACCGATACAGGGCCCACACGCATTGGCCAACACAATGGCACCGTTATCCTCGAAAGTCTTGATGAGTCCGTCACGTTCAATGGTGGCCCGGATCTGTTCTGATCCCGGGGTCACAAAGAATGGGATCTTTGGCTTTAATCCGACAGCCTCTGCCTGGCGAATGATCGACACCGCACGTGACATGTCCTGGTACGACGAGTTTGTACACGAACCAATCAAACCGGCCGATACCGTAGCAGGCCAGCCTTCCTTCTTAGCGGTGGCACCAAACTGGGAGATCGGCGTTGACAAATCCGGGGTAAATGGACCGTTCACGTGCGGCTCCAATTCCGAGAGGTTGATCTCGATAACCTTATCGTACTCGGCTCCGACATCGGCCTGCAAGAACCGGTATTGGGAATTGACCGAGTCGGCCGCCTGGGCAATGGGAGCTCTTCCGGTCTCAATCAAGTACCGTCTATGAGCTTCCTGGTATGGGAATGTAGATGTGGTAGCACCGATCTCGGCTCCCATATTACAAATGGTGGCCATTCCAGTGCACGAGAGTGTCTTCACACCATCACCAAAGTACTCAACAATGTATCCCGTACCACCTCTAACGGTCAAGATACCTGCCAATGTGGTGATGACGTCTTTAGGCGATGTCCAGCCTGATAACTGGCCCGTCAACTTAACTCCAAGGATCTTGGGGGCTTTCAACTCCCAAGGAGTACCCGTCAACGCATCAACAGCGTCAGCACCTCCCACACCAATAGCAATGGCTCCAAGCCCCCCAGCATTGGGAGTATGCGAATCCGTACCCAACATCATCAACCCTGGAACGGAAAAGTTCTCCAACACAATCTGGTGGATAATTCCCGATCCGGGTCCCCAGAATTGGATGCCATACTTTTCACCACAACTTTGTAAGAAGTCAAACACTTCTTTGTTGGTAGCAATGGACTTGACCAAGTCCTGGCTTTCTCCGTCTTTACCAACAATCAAATGGTCACAGTGGATGGATGCTGGGACAGCAGTGGAACTCCTGCCACAGGTCATAAACTGTAAGAGAGCCATTTGGGCTGATGCGTCTTGCATGGCCACTCTGTCGGGATGCAATTTCAAGTATTGGTTACCTCTGATGGTGGATAAGCTTACGTTGGATGAACCAAGACTCTCTTCAGGATTGGCCAAATGGGAGTACAAAATCTTTTCAGCTAGAGTCAATGGTTGGTTACCAAGGATTCTATAGACGGTATCTAGTTGTGAGACGAGCTTGGCGTATGGTGGTGTTCTTGATTTGTATTCCTGGGGTACTTCATAGAGGGGTTTTGCTTGTGTAGCAAGGGATCTGGTGGTGGATCTAGCGATGGTGACAGTTTTAGCCCTGGACCACGTCTGTGATGAGACTTTCAACATGGTTGGTTAATAAAGTACTAGTGGGGTTGTAACTAATAGGGAATATAACAGCAACTAACAGTGGATATAAAACCAATCTATCACTAACAGAAATTACCAGCAAATTGTAAACGTGAAAAATTTTTATAACCAATCACATCTTAACCAGACTTGCTTATATAAAATTCCATCCAAGCCAAAGCGGATATTTTTTCACTGTCCTGCAGGTCCCCGCTAAATTGGATTATGACTCACTCGAGGGTTGGGTGTTTAGCGCCGCAAACGAATTGCTTATCGTCACGTGATAGTCACATGATATAACTCACGTGGATTTCACGTGAATAATTATCTCAAGGAGGAGGAAGAGGAGGAGGAAGAAGTCAAGCCTTTGCTGCTGTGACTGGTTGCCCCGCCCGACACGAAGTTTACTTATAATGGGCGAGACTCTGGAGCAGTACTCGGCGCTCAGGGTATTGCCTTTTTTTTCGTTGCTATATTGAATAATAGGCTACACTATCTTCTCTATGGTTTACATTGGTAAACTATCTACATGCACAAACTACCTAAGTCTCTTATACTTCCCCCTTCCATGCTCGCTTGACCCAGCCGCAGTCTCGCACATTATCATCGCGAGCATCGATTTTCCAGTTCGTTTTGGGATCAGCGTATTTGTGCGAAACGTCCCCTGCAGGCTTGGAAATGCACACATATCTATCCTGCGATAATGGACACCTCAACTGTGACGACGGATATGGACACGGACACGCTCTGGGCGACTCGACGCATATTCCCGTATCAGGACATAAATACTTATTACACCCGCTATTCAATATCGTGTTCTCGTGCTGTTCCGGAGACATGCCCCGCGTATGCTGCTGGCCCCCCTGGTGGAAATTGCCAAAGAAATTGTTGAACAAATCGGCAGACACTAGTCCTATAGAAAGAAAGAGTATTATGGTGGATCTGTATAACATATTATTCTCAATGTGAGGTTGGTTTATTGTGTACTTATTAGTCCTGGTTGGTATTTGGGCCACGTAGATATTTCGCCAGCGCACTCTTTTTTTTTTCTTGTTTCGCGCTTCATCATCAAATGGAAATCCGGGTAACTGGGAAAACTGACTGGTGCCGAGTATGGCCATTTTGTAACACATTCGGAGACACACACACCCTCCAGTAACCATTGTTGTCCATGCTGGTATTTGTGTAAGGATTTGAGAACCAGGGTCGAGGTGAGTGCTCACATATTCGAATGGCAACCATTACCAGCAAACTTGTTTTGAGGTGAGTGGAGGTTTGGTGGTGGGTAACTTGCTTAGTGATGAACACCACCAACCTTCACAACCTGGTCATATAATCAAGAACTAAAAAAAAAATCGAGGCATGCCTCGTACACTGGGGCGAGCCGGGAATTGAACCCGGGACCTCCCGCATGCTAGCACGTCGCTCTTCCGAAGAAGATTGAACCCTAAGCGAGAATCATACCACTAGACCACACGCCCAGATGTTACAGTACGGCACCATGTACCCGGTAGACTCCTAACCTGAACAAATGTTTTTCATCTAGCAAAACACCACCCGTACGCTCGGTAGCGGGGTCTATAGTTGGTCCATAGCATACTTCGGGGTTTATTCATACTTGGTAAGACTGTCTACACCGCCCCTCTCCGTGCCAGATGACTAATGGGTACTGCTGGAGTGTATGTTTCTTCTGAATCTTCTATCAACACCATCCACGCCTGAACTCTACATCTCCCGACAAAGCGGTATCACTACAGGACCCCACTATACACAGCACCTAGAATACAAACGAATATTGCCAGCATAGTGGTCATAACCGTATAAACACATGTTCCTTCCAAAAAAACAAAAAAGGAAAGAAGAAATGGATGCAAAAAAACAATAGTGACTCCGACGCGGTTCGAACGCGTGCATCTTTACGATAGTAGAACTTGAGTCTACCGCCTTAACCACTCGGCCACAGAGCCTCTTTGTTGAGTTTTTTATTTTTCAGTATAGGTACCGTAACAGATGAGATTGTTTTCTTACAATAAGCTATTGGATTGAGGAGTCGAAGGGGACCAAGTATCGTATTTGAAGCTTCACCCGAAGTATGTGTATTGTAGCGACTGGAATGGTACTGAATCCAAGGCTGATTAATGGCCAGGATGATATAACTAGATCTTCATCTTCGAGGGGAGATTCAACCTCTATTTATAATCGTTCCAAGAACCGATCCTTTTCCTGATGGAGACTCGCCGACTTCTGTTTAGAGGATCTCACCATGTAGGATCCCCCCCTTTCGTATCGTATCTCGTGGAGTGGTTCCTGATCTGGTTGCAAATCATCGCGTTAATTTCCAGACAGCTTTTATTTGTTCCCCCTTAATAACTTAAGGACAAACAACGCATTCCGCAATGGAACTCATTGTGTTCATAAGACGTTGTATATCCCTCTTAATCAGGCTATCCTTCCATTACAAGTCCCCTAGCTGAACTCACTACCGAAATCTATAATGTGTAAGGAAGTACAATTAGTATTAACTGTGCAAGGATCGACCCACTCTGATTTTTGCTCACGGTACACGATTTTCGTAAGTGTTTTCCTTATTATGGGTTCAGCTTAGTGTGTAGAGTTAGCATGCCACCTGGATATAGTTAGAATGTGGTGATGTAGTGACACACTAGAATACACTTAGCGATAAGCATATCAAAAAAAAAAATGTGTCCAATCATGAAACAAAGCTAAACTTTAAGGCAACTATACCGATAGAAAGGAGAAGTTTTTATTGTGCTCCAAGTTGGATAATAGCACGGTTGAGATAAGTATATTTCGACGCTCGGTATAGTTTTATAGTATAGTACTTGACACTTTTGCCTTAGAGATCAAACATCGTCGTGATACAAAAAAGCCCCTTTTTTAGTTCCAGTATGGCTCCCAGGACTATCCATGACAACAGACACCAGCAGAAGTGGCTCGGTGGTAATGGTGGAAACAGACGTAGAAATAACTCTAATAATCCGATTATGGCCCAGGTGGTCCGGAACCGGCTCTCGACTGGTTCTAGCATCGTTAATGCCAGGGTGTTCTGTGGAATAGGAAAGTCGCGTAGTGATGTTCATATTGTTGCTCGGGAATTGGAGAATAGGTTGCAGCTTGTGTTTGAAAAGAAATAAAACTAAGCCCGGCCAGTTTATGCTTTGTTGGCGGGGTACAATTGGTTCTGGTGGCACGGGAATGGTTGAATATGTGCATTGAGGAATGCCGTAGTGGGAGCTTGGCAGACACTGATGAGTCCACGATTGAAGACTGTGACAAGTCCACCACTGCTGGCGTAGTTATTCCAGAAGTGGATATTAAACACTTTATAGCTGCATTTATCAAGCGGTTCGAAGCGTCAACGCATGAAGCAGATATTCTCGCAGAACTTGATATGTTCAAGCAGAGGGGCACTTTGGCTAAGTACCAATTGAGATTCCAGCAAATCGCGGAAAGATTGGGAAGAGAATATCTCTCAGATAGTGGAAACCAACAGAAGATGGTGTATCTGTTTCAGAGAGGATTGACTCCTTATCACCTTCCACTTTTCCTCCTGGCTACATGCTTGGATGATTGTTATAGTGTTTCTGTTGGACAGCGCTTTGAGGAAACTGTTCCTGGCAATTCTATTCCCAGTAAGTATAGAGGTGACAGTGACGACCGGAGTAGAAGCTATCGGTGGCTGAATAACAGTACGCTCACTCCAGATGGGAATGACTATAACCATACTGGTTTCAAGTCAAGGGCCGTTGCTATAGGTCGTCACATTATATTCAGTAACGATACCGATGAGGAGGAGGAGGAAGGTGAAGGTTCCGGGCTGAATAGTTCAATCACGTCGCTTCTGCTGAGTTGTGATTGGTTTAGTGGCTTGAAAAGTCCAACTGAAGTCGATTATGTGGGATGGTCATTGGTTGAACGAGTGGGGCGGAATATCCCTGGCTAAAGACTCGGGGTCCTGCCAACTCGGGGTCCTGCCAACTCTCAGGGTTCCTTTCCCCCCTTTGTGGAAAAGAATCGGACCTTCAAGTAGATACACTGGCGGTACAATACTCGTATAAACTAGATTAAATAGTATATGCAATTAAGATTAAACATTAGTATTAGAAAGTAAGATTAAACATTAGGTAATGGAACATCAACAGAAAACAAGCCATGAACACCAATCTAAGACTCAAAACAAAACAAACAACCCAAACATAAATTAAACACCTCCAATCACTCAATACTCTTTAGCGAAGAGTATGCATCTTCAACCTCCAACTGGACCTCCTGTAATGCCCTCAGTTCATGTCTCACCACACAGTACCAGATTAACCCATTGATACACCCGGTAAGGGCAATCATTACTGTGGCAAATAAGAAAATCACCGACAGCCACGGCGATACAGTAGCCACAAACGTCACTGCAACGTGCAACGCAATTATCACCATTAAAGAAATAAAAAAATGCCACTTTCTCCAAGCGGCCTGGAATGGGATTGTGTGGGTACGGTAGTCTGTCAACTCGGCAAGAAGTTCGCGATAAACCACTCCTCTAGCGTCGCAGGTTCCTGCAGCAGCATCTCTGTTAGCAGGCTCGACATACTGATCCTTGGAGTTGATCAAAAGTTCCGCGGCATAGCCAAAATGGTCCGAATACGAACAGTTTAATGGTGGTGGTAACTTTTCGGTAAACTTCACCTCGGCCTTTACTGGCGTGATGTTGCCGGCGTCAATCAATGCATAGTCCAACCGACAAGCATCATATATAGGGCTTGACGCTCTCCAGGTGTTTAAGCGCGAGTTGCAGGTGGCCCCAGCTAGCAAGACTTGGTTTTCTGGAGTCATGTTGGCTGTTTCGGCGTCGTACGAGTTGCCATGCAACACATTCCATGAATCCGACAATCCTCCCTCGATGGTGAACAACTTATACGGCAAAGAACCCGGTTTGGAGTTCAAGTCCCCCACTTGTATGACCGCGTGTCTGGCCCGTTTGAGCATACGCACAAACTTGGAGAAATCCCACGCCTGGCACGCACGGTGCGTGGAGTAGCTGTTATCTCCGTTAGGTGCATATGGCGCATGCATGTGCGAATTCAAAAGGGCAATTGGCAATGCACCCGGGTAGTGCGGCTTGAATATGGTGACGGCAATACTTTTCCCCACAAAGTAGTCGCCTCTGTATACTGCCGAGGCTCTACCGTTGATGGGGAACCGGTAAAGGAACGTTTCTTCAATGGGGATCTTGGATAAGACGGCAAGTCCGGGTCCGGTGACTATACCAGCACGGAATACTCTTCGGTAAGGATAGGTTTCCTTACATGTTTGGTCAAAGTACTGCCAATCTCCCTCGCACCAAACCTCTTGGAGAGCAACAATGTCGTAATCTTCATCAACAGTCTGGGGGTGTGCGAGACGGTTGGCAATAGCACGTAGTCTTTCCTTACGGTATTTGGATATGAACTTGAGGCCCCATGTGTTGTATGTGAGGAGTTTTACTGACGGTTGCTTGGTGGGAGGTTTCTCTGATATTAGTGTTTGTATACTCATTGATTGATTAGGAGTTATTTTTTTGTATCGTGAGTGGGTGATTAAACGGTAGATTGTGAATGGGGGTGATTCGGCGGTTGGTTTAAGCCTGTCAATGCTACTGATATGTGTTGGTGGATGAGGTTACGCTGGTTCTTTGCCACTTTTCTTGGTACGTCTCTGATACTCTTCTACTCACAAATAGAGAAGACAAAGGGCACAAAAAAAAAAGAAATTGTCGGATCTAGCGGTGTATTTATAAAAGCGGTTTTTTTAGGGCAAATGCCGGCTAGATACGGTGATGCATGACTGCGGGTTTTTGTTTTTGTGTGTGTGTGTGTCACTTCGGTGTTAATTTTGGTTTGTTATATCCGGACTCGGAGCTTGCGGAAGATGTTGGTTTTTGTGAGTGAGATGGGGGGGGCAGAGGGAGTGATGGTGGACGGGGATATTGGGGTTGTGGATGGGTATAGTTTCTATGAGTGACAGGAAATGGTGGTGGTGGCGGAGTATTCCCTTGTGCCGCAGTTATGTGTCGTGGTGCTGTGTCGTGGTGCTGTGTCGCACGTTCATGTCGCACGTTCATGTCGCACATCCTAATGTCGCACATCCTAATGTCGCACACTTCCCACTTATAAACAATCACAAACCCACCACACCCATAACACACCCATCACACCCACCAATCCCACCAATCCCACCAAATATGAGCCTCGAGGAAAAACTACACAACCTCAGAATAGAAATGGGCGACTTCGCTACAAAAGTCGACTCAAAAGTAAGTTCCATACGCGCACAACTAACCCGAGACTCGCCAGAGTATCGTGTGAGAATAGCCCACCTACAAACCGAGCACCGAGAACTCACACAAGAAATAGCCAGTCTACGAGGCCAGCAACAACAAAAAAATGACTCTCTCACATCGGCAATGACATCGTTAATCTCACAGCGCGCAATGGTGGACGAATTACTCCGCAAAAAACAGGAACTCTTGGATACCAAAGCAGACTTGGAGTCACAGGTGCCGGAGCTAACTGCCGCCATAGAAACCAGTACAGCACAGCTCCGAAACTCCCACGAGACACTCCAATCGGAGGTGAAGAAGAATTACCCGGAATTGGTCAAGTATGGCAAGTATTTGGGGCTCCGGTTTGATGTTGTTGGTGGGGCTGTTATGAGGTTGATATTTACCAACATAGACCAGAACGATTATGACCGCGAGTTTGCCGTAGACTTGAATGTCGGTGGTAAGGACTATAGCATCGACAACTCCCATCCAGAACTACCGCAGGATACAGTGGCGTTGTTGGAAACTGGGTTTAATGAACACAGACAGCTTGTCACGTTTTTAGTAGCGATAAGGAAGGAGTTCAAGCGTTTGGTGTAAGAAGATGTAAATAGATAGAGTAAGACCTGTGTACACTATGTGGATTCGACCCGCAAGTATAATGGACTGGGTTACAAACCACCATTTGCACCAATGGCAATTATGTTGTGGATATATTAAGGGAAAAAAAATCGGCAGTACACTTATTGGGTTTTGAGTGGAGCTTGGACTTTATATGCCAGTTTAATTGTGAATCGTGTACCTCTACAAAGCGAGGGTAAGGTTCAAGTGGTGCCGGTAATGTTCAAATGATACCTAGGTGCTAGTGGGAAGCCACCAAGTATTCTGAGTACTAGAACATACTGAAGAATCCTTAAATTGTAGTATACCAACTGGCTGCGGGGTCATGTCTTTGGAAATATGTATATTAGCATACTGTTATAGTGAGTGTATATTTTGTCATATACAATACTGAGGTTTTATATCGGTGGAGGAAATTGGCCACTTGATAACTAGAATGAAGGATGCACTCACGGTGCTGGCCATGTGGATTCTCGGTATTCCTGACAGCAAACAGCTCTATAAATAGCCAGAAATCCTAGATAGTTCCACTGGGCAATGGTTTCATCTCTGGTGGTGCTCCCTCTCGTTTGCATACTACAAAATTACATTATTCGAGCCAACAATACTTTTGTGATCCGAAAAGTTGAGAACAACATGGTTCTGTGGTCTAGTTGGTTATGGCATCTGCTTCACACGCAGAAGGTCCCCAGTTCGATCCTGGGCAGAATCATTTTTTTGCACCAAGTTCTTTTCCTTATCTAGACTAGTTTCACCCGTCTATATTGTACCTATTGGAAAACCTGAAGGTGGAAATAACTGTCACAGTCGCCCCTGCGCTAAAGTAGTATAATCTAACCCGAATTATTTTTTTTTTCTTTTTCTTCTTCTTCTTCTTCTGGTTGTGGTTCCGTTTGCTTTTTTTTGCAGTCGTTTTCCCATGGAAGATATAAACCACTGGCAGCACTCATCGATGTACTCTACTTTGTCAGTTATAAGAGTACGGACTCATGGGTGAAGGAGGTGAACTCACGGAAAGGAACTGCCCTGGTTGGCAAACTTTGTTTTTTTTTCCTGTTTTAACCATTCATTAGCTACACAAATACATCTGTCATTAAATAGCCACTCTGGGTAATGAGGTAATACAAACACCCGCCACATTCACTGGATCCGCACCGGTCGTGGGATTAGCTCCACCAACCTGCTCACCGTTGCAATCGGCGTATCCTCAAGCGAGCATTAGAATGCTTTGTCAATATTCGTCTAATCAATACGGGGTCCCTATTGATGGCCTCCCAGTTCATCTGGATTTCATGTGAAATCTCCATGTGCAGAAAATTCAAGCACTTCATAATCCATTCGAGCCGTATTTCGTTCAGAGGCTCCTTCTGGAAGGTGAATGTATACACCTTGGCGAGGTCGTCCAAGTCCTTCAAAAACTGCAACACATTGTTCAAGTCCAACCGAAGCTGGTTCTCCAAGTTGAGCAAATAGAACGGGTTTATGGCCTGGTGGAAGTGGAATTTCACCGCCTCGTAATTATCGACAAACTGTCGGTGTGGAGATACAAGATAGTGCAAACTGGAGTCAAGAGACAGGAACAACTGTTGGTTCAAGTACAGATCGGCCTGTGGGTTGGCAAGGCACCGGTCCCGTGCTTGGTCCCCCTTTTGCTGATAATCTAACGTGCACCCCAGGAGGGGTATAGAGTCGAGAACTACAAATGGCTGAAACTGGGGACAATTCTCCAAGCTTTGCCGGAGATCCTCTAGCCAGTGTAAATAGCTAAGTTCATCCTTTAGCGTGTGGGTCAACACAAACTCGTCCCGTTTAATGTGACTGAGTGTATAGTCATCCTTGCGCACCTTTTTGTGGTGCGTGGAGTTTGACTGAGTATATGTGGCAGACTGTAGCATGGGTGAGCTAGGAAATTAAACTCCCGTATCCTTACTAGCAAAATTAAACTCCGGTGTCTCCTTACTAGCAAAATTACTACTACCAAATAAATAAATAAAATTAAAATAAAATTAAAAAAAATCCCAAGTAACCTACTCCGATGAGACAGGCAACTTTGTGAAACACTCCGTAGGGAATCCATGTCGCCTTTTATACATTTCCCTCTTTGTTGTAGCTGAAATTGCTGGTTAAGCTCTTCTTACCCTGTTGGTAAGGAAAGGAGAAAAAGAAAAGTATTCTTAGCATTGTAATATTATTTTCTGGAGGAGGCTTTTGTAGTGTCATCGCGCAGATATTTAGCTTTTCGTATTTGCTGAGGGAGGGGGAGCCTTGATCACCTGATTGTGGAATGTTTGGGAAATACGTGCCCTGGATCTCCGTAGTTTCCCTGTGGCTGGACATGTCTTTGTTTATATCAGGCTGAGAGTAATTTGTGGGTTGGCAGGTTAGTTTGGGTGTGATTGTGGGAGTTCTGACTTGTGTGACGTGTTTAGGGTAGCAATAAGATGACTTGATGGACTAGTGTGGTTATGCACATCGGGGAATCACATAGATATGGTGTCAATGAGGGGGGGTTGTCTTTTGTTTCTCTTTCTTCTTAGAACCCATTCATTCCCATATCCTCTGTATTGTGTGTCCTCTGTGTTGTGTCCTTCCTCTCATAACGTATCCCCCTCTCGTAATATAACCCCCTCTCGTAACACCTCCCTCCACCTCCCATAAACACAAGATGACAGCTCAAAAATAAAAACCCTCGCACTCCCAAGGTTAACCCCCCCCCTTTACCGCCCCCCTTCCTTTGTATACACCTTCTAGAAAGACATACCCCACAATGCAACGAAATCACAGGACTGTGGAGAGAAACAAAGACCCAAAAAAAAAATACCAAAAACCGTTGGCATTGACTATACAATCATCTCCCGGCTACTCTTTCTGCCTTCATCCACTCCTCGTCAGCTTCAATTACTGCAGTCATGTCTGAGGTAAGTGTAAGAATCATTTCCCATATGAACGCCGACCACCAGTTGGCACTCACGGATTACCTTGCCGTGTATGCCGAGGTTGACCCAGCCTCTATAGTCGCTGGTTCGGTGAAAATTACCAAGGTGGACACTACCCAGTTGGTCCTCGAATACCAAATTAAGTACATTTCTGAACCTAAAACGTTTGCCATCTACTGGACCGATGCTATCGAAAAGGAAAATGCCACCGTGGAAGGGTTCCCGGACATCAAGGGGAAATTGATTGCTATGGCAAAATACTGTGCTGCAGAACAGGGCTTTGAAGCTAAAAGATTGACCAAAGTGTATGGTCCAACCTTGGTGAGTATTCCCACCTATCTCTTGTGGATATTTTTGATTCTCAACGCCTACAACCCGGCCCTCTTGCGTAATTTGTTTGCCAATGACCTTCTTGTGAAAAAACTTGTTGACATTTTGCCTGGGGCTGCAAAAACGGCCTATGGCTTCCTTGAAGCCAACTCCTTGAGAATCCTTATTGGGTTGGCCGTAATTCACGTTTCAGAGGTTTTGTTCATCACCCGTGCATACCTCAAAAGATACAGAACCCCCAAGAAGCAGAGATATGCGTGGTATGCCCTCCAATTGGTTGAAGGAGTCACTGCCTGGCAAAGACTCAAAGCCGCCACTAAGTAGGTTTATTTTTTTTTTGGAGGGGGGAGGGGTGTGTGGCCGTTTGGTTGTTCACCAGCAATGTGAATGGACTTGTTGCCTATATGTGTATAGTTCAATGTTCAGCTTTCCGTAGATAGTAGATATGGTTTTTTATCTATTGAAGTTTCCTGTAGTGTTACCTCAGGTTCGAAATTACCAGAATACTTGACAGAATATTTATAATAAATCACCAACACAAATATCTTCATTATAAACACGGCAAATCCATCCAGTGCCTCCTAACAGGAACTGCCCCACCTTAAACGAAGCCACTATATCCTTCCCATCCCACTGAGCCCCATACCACACACAGATATCCACTTTCCCAGAGAGAATATCCTTTGAAGTACTCACGTGACCACAAGGAGGGGTATCTCGCAAGATTCATAGGCAACTTGTCCGAGTGGTTAAGGAGAAAGATTAGAAATCTTTTGGGCTCTGCCCGCGTAGGTTCGAGTCCTGCAGTTGTCGATATTTTTTTTTATTACATTTAGTTGGCTCATCCCTCCCCATGTTTGAATGACTATGGTTTGAAACACCACCTAATGGGTTCGTATCGATGTTGGATATGGACAGATTCAGCTATATATGCTATTTAATCTTCTTTCTTGCCGGTTCTCCGTTGGCATCGCCGTCCAATGACCTCTTTTTGGTTTCTTCCTCGTCAACATCGCTCAAGTCGAGTTCCTCGCCCTCAGAGCTGTCCTCGTCCCCGTCGTCACTATCGCCCTCATCCTCGTCGCCGGCAGTCAACGCACGGATATAATATTTAAGTGCTCCTTCGTAGATATCGTCAACGAGCATAGACGTCAACTCCTCTCCAAACCGAAACTCTTTGCCCGGCTTTTTGCCCGTCCACGAAAACCAGGCAAACACCGACTTCATCCCCAACCGATAGTTCTTCTTGTCCTGGGTGGTCATTGGCTTCCCCTGGGGGGTGTTTTGTTTAATTAAGTGGGGGGTTATTTCTTTCAACTCCTCGGGCCACTGGAAATCCACTGGCTGGGAAGTCATCTCGACGTCTCCGTCACGAAACACTTGCTGGAAGTGCTTGGTCACCAGCTGCTTGGGCACCAAAGGATTATCGCCAAAGCTGATGGTTATCGAGAAGTCACGGTAGTTGGTGACAGCCTTGTCGTCGACAATAGGGTAGTATACATAAATGTCATCAATATACTCCAAATACTTCAAGTCATCTACCCCAACAAGGTCCGAGAAGTCATCGCATTCAGCAATGACAATGTACCAGAACTTTGGAATATCTTTGACAATCTCCCTCCGCCGTGCATATAGCTTATGCGTAGACTTCATCCGATAAATCTCTACATCCTGGTCAACACTCTGCATCTCTTTTTCCCAGGTGGACAACTTCTCCAAGCTGGCCTGGAGCTTTTTAGCTCCAAATTCGGTTGAGGTTTCTGGTTCCAACATTGACTGGCCAACGTTTGTTTATTTGTTTGTTTATTTGTTTGTGTGTATGTGTCTATTGTACCTCACTGGTGGAATAATTTTCCCCCTCCCTCTTTCTGACAATGTATTGCTTCTGGTGTACTGATGGTAAACTTTACCTGGTGAAGAACGCACATATAATCTGGAGATGGTAGCACCGACAAAAATTCCATCTTTCATACACCACTTGGTTCATCTTTTGGTGCACTATTTTCCAGCATCAACATTAGTCTTTTGTGGTTTTCTTTAGTTGGTTTTCTTTAGTTGGTTTTCTTTAGTTGGTTTTCTTTATTCTCGGACATTGCCAGTGTTGGTATAGTTTCTGTTCGGTACATCTCATGAAAACACACTAATACTTCCTCATATAACCCCTTTACCCACCCACACTTTACAATATACATTGCTCATCATGCTCAAGGAGAACGACACCATCCAAAGAGTACTTCTTTCTATAGATAAGTTTAAAGGCAACCTAGTCCACTTTAAAACCGCCGTTACCGAGGGGGACTATACGCCAACCACAGCACCACAGACGTTCTCCAGGACCTTGATTTGGAAAGTTTGTCTCATCACCGACAGCTTGAAAATCCAAGGCTGGGACTCACGGTTGAGTGACTCACGCGTGGTGTACCACCAGCTAGTACGGCGTCAGGATATGAGAGTGCCGTGGTCAAAGCTTGATGCCGACCATTCTCTCTACCAAAGTCCCGAACTTTCCCGACAACCCAGCATAAGGCGTAAGACGTCATTGGTGAGAACCCCCAGGGCCACCAAAACCGCACCCACTGCTCTAGTTCGGGTAAATAACATAGATGATGATCCTCTCACCGTGCCCAGCCGATCTCCCACCCCATCCTCTAATTACACCACCACCGAAGAGGATATCGAGCTATTGCACGCCATAGTTTTGGACGTTGAACGGCTTTTCCCCGGTGAGGAGTTTTACCACAGTTCCAAGTCCCTTCCAGTGAAACAACAGTTAATAGAAATCTTGTACGTATGGGCCAAATGTAACCCCCGTGTGGGCTACAAACAAGGTATACACGAAATTGTGGGATTAGTATATATGATGCTCTATAAGGAGTCGGTCCAGATCCCACAAACCAACACAATCTCCAGTGACGATGTGAAAATCCTTAGTCTCTATGACATTGATTACCTCCCCCATGATATGTTTACCATTGCCAACAAGCTTTTATTGCAAAGTGGGATCGTAGCCCGGTTCTACGAAAACGAAGCCGTGCTTTGGAAATCCATCGAAGGCTTCAATGTATACTTAATGAAGATTGATCAGTTTATTTACTATACACTAACTACAAAGTTACGGCTTGAGTCACAACTATGGATTATTCGGTTTTTGCGATTGATTCTATTACGGGAGTTGGGCAATGACTTGGAAACGCCAGCTTTGCTCTGGGATAAACTAGTTTCCTCGCAGTTGTCGAACCACGCCGGATCTAGTCTTACTGCCATTCCTGATTTGGTGGTGTTTATGATTATCCAGTTGTTGATCCAAATCAAGACGGATTTGATTGCGTGCGATTTTAGCGAGTGCCTATCATTACTATTGCACTATCCCATCTCGGCCCGGGTGCAAAATCCTGCCTCACGCAGCGACTTTCTCACCACGTTGTATAAGGATGCCGTGAAGTTGTACGAGGTGCGGGAGAACGATTTAACGTTGTACGAGCAAGGGATTAAGTTGAACAATAAGTATAATCCCAATTTGAGGGTTTCCATGAGCTATACCAGCAGCGAGAGAAGTAGCCAGGATTCCAACAACTCAGTATCTTCCCTGGTCCAAGGACACAGTTTAAAGGCTCCTAGTACGCTTGAGTCGAGGGCCGAAAAAATGCAGTTTGAGAAGACACGGTTGGAGATGCGGTTGAAGAAGAAGGCCCAGCAGATGATTGGCCAGAACGGTAGGACTACATAGGTGTTTAGGGATGTAGTGTATGTTTGTTGTTGGGTGGGTTTGATGGGTGGTTATTCTTACTATAGAGGTTATCCTTTGGAGTATTACAATGCCATAGATAGTACTGTGGGGGGGGGTTAGCTCCTATTGCTAATACTATTCACACACTTCTTTTTGCACCCATTTCTATCAGCCACAAAATTGGGACAGACTGTTACTGCAGGTTGGTTCCACATAGGGCACATATTATAGAATAAACATGTCATCCAGCCCCCCTCCACTCTTCTCCATAACCCCAACACCACTCTAGAACCACCTCACGTGACCACATCATCGGATTCTTCACCCAATCTATATGCAGGATCCCGTCACATACTGAAAAAACTCCAAACCAAGACCAACAACATCCCAGTAGGAGATACCCAATAGTGGTGGGAATACTTGGAGATAACCTGTTAAACCCCACAGATAAAGACATAATCAATCATGGGAAAGAGAAAATCGTCGGCTAAACCAGTGAAAAAAATCAAACAAACCCTTGATGTGACATTTACGTGTTTGTTCTGTAACCACGAGAAATCGGTCATTTGCACTATTGACAAGAAGAACCTCCTTGGGGAGTTGCACTGTAAGATTTGCGGACAAAGTTTCCAGACTGCCATACATTCGTTATCGCAGCCGGTTGACATATATTCTGACTGGATCGATGCTTGTGAGGATTTGAACCAGGAGGTGGAAAAGAACGGTGGTGCTGGAGAAGATGACGATGAGAGGGACGCTTATTCTGACGAGGAGTTTGATTCCAAAGCTGGTGCGTCGTCGCGAGCACGGGATCCTGTTCTAGATTCCGATGACGAGTATTAGGGAGGGTTGTGATTTTTTTGGTTGGAGTTGTAGGGAGGTTTTGAGGAGGATAGTTGGTGAATGTAGTATACTGCGGGGTGAGCAGTCTTGGACAGAGTGATCAGAATAAAATGTATAAAGTGTACAGTATTAATGCAGATTATCAAGAGGGTTTATCGAGAGGGTTTATTAAGAGAGTTTATTAAGAGAGTTTATTGAGAGAGTTTATTGAGAGAGTTTATTAAGACAGTTCATCAAGAGAGTTTATTAGGAGGGTTTATTAGGAGAGTTTATCAAGAGAGTTTATCAAAAGAGTTCATCAAAAGAGTTCATCAAAAGAGTTCATTAAGAAAAATTAACAAGACCCCAAAGTACTCGTATAAATTCATCACGACAGTTACCATCCTACTATTTATACATACTCTTAATTCAAGATGTTATTAAACCATCCAAGCACCAATAAACCTTAATAAACACTCCCTGGTGTGTTCATGAACCACCAAAATACCCACAGTTTCGTACCAGCTCATGACAAGAGGTACCAACAGAGCACTAAAAGCTTCAGAATGAATTTACAACCATGATAAACATATATAAACCACGCAGTATATGCAACAATGATAACAATTCAACAAAACAATAACTAAACCTTCTATACAAAAGCAACCAAAATATCCAAGCATTGATCACTTGGTTAGACTATTCAACACCTTATCATAGGTTTCACTTATCTCATTGGCAAGATCCTCATCAACAGGAACAATTCCTTCACCATTCCTTTCCTCCTCTTCTGGAGTCTTCTCACGACCATCATTCTTTTGGTCAATCACCTCAACCATGGCCTTTAATTTCCGCTTCACCTCAGCAATATCAAGGAGATCATGCGACTGCTGGGACAAATGGTGGTGCTGGTGGTCATCATGGTTCTGAAACACCTTCTCCAACGATACACCCTTCTCTCTCAACCTCTCTAAGAACCCAATCACCTTATCCAAATCAGAAAATTCTACACTCATAAGTCGTTTCCTCAACTCGTCCCCAGACATATCATCATACTTATAGTTATCAGCCTGTGGTCTATGGTAATCCCTTAACCTAGACAACTTCAACACTGAGCCTTCTTCTCGGTCCAAATTGTTCAAACTACCACGAGAACTGGACCGAGACATAACCATTGGTGATCTATGATGGAGGAACTCATCACTGGCATTATGGCTATGATCATGGTCAGCAGCATGTCGATCATGTTCAAACTCGGTCTGGTGAACCTTTTCCCGCTCACCAACCCGGGCAAGGTACATTTGTGCCTTTGTTTTCTCGTTATCCACCAAACTGGAATCAATTAGCTGGAGTCCCTTCTCAAGACTGGAATCGATAAATATGAACCGGATCAACGTCTCCTTGCCGTCAAGATCGAGACCATTCTTTAACTGGATCCTCAACAAGTCGTCTATAGTCTCTCTCAAGTCGTGGCGGATAGACTGGGCCCGGTTGAGGAACTTGGTCACTTCTGGGGACTCCAAATCGAGTTTCTGTTGGGCCTTCAATGCAAGAATGTTGTTCAATTGTTCAGTAAGCGATTCACCTTCTTCTAGCTCACTAGATTGAGATGTTGATTTGGCCAATGATGGCACATTAGCAAACTTCTGCGAGGCATAGAGTAGTCTCTCCATATTCCTCATGGTGTACAACCCTATTCTTTCCTTGAACAAGTCTGGGAATAGCTCAGTATCACAATCGAGGTTAATTAGGGTCTTGGAGTTCTTAATAGCGTTGACTAGGGCACTTGCCGAGGTAAGGTCGATCTTATTGCCGAGAACTGAGAAGTAGCCCAAGTTCTTGCAGAAGGGAAGGACTCTGGCAATCAGGAGGATTGACATTTGGGAGAAGTTTTCGTTTTCGAGGTGGAGACGGATGAGTTTGGGGAAGAGGGGGAATCTGGAGGTGAAGTAGGAGATGATGGTTGCTTCGTTGGTGGTGGTGGTTTCGTTAGTGGTGCATGTTTTATCAGTATTGTTACTAGTCTTTCCAGTACTGTTACTAGTCTTTCCAGTATTGCTACTACTCATACCATCATTGCTACTACTCATACCATCATTTCCACTACTCATACCATCATTTCCACTACTCATACCATCACCCTCATCACCCTGCACCTTCCCATGCGTCCCAAACAACCGTTGGTTATTAGAAAGATCCAAATACTTCAAGTTCGGCAATAGCATAATAATCCCCTCAAACACCTCCCGAAACACATCACTATAGCCAATATTAGTGGAGTTCAAACTAAGGAATGACAACGCACTACCAGCAATGATCCGGTCAAAATCTCCCCGTTTACTATAGTCAATCAACACCTTCAATACCTGTACACTCAGAAAGTCGTTATACCCCAAATCCAACCCCCGGGCAAAGTCCTGGAACAACCAATTATCGACAATAATCTTAAAATGGCGCACAGTGAGCTGGTTGAATGCTAATCCAAGCTTGCTGGTGGTTTTCAGAACTGCCAACTTCATAAGCTTATCAAACACATCAATATCGGTGATACAACAACCAGTAAGAATCAATTCCTCAATACCACCTCTGGCCACAAGGGTTGCTACAAATAGAGACCAATCAACATCAGACCGGTTTTCACGATTAGATGTCATTCGTACGAGTTCTTCCTGGTACTTTTTGGACGCTTCACTATTACTACGTTTCTTCTTCTTCTTCAATATGTTAATAGCTAAAGATGGACATTGGGTTATGTCCAACTTGTTCAAGACTTTGTTTCGGGATAAGAACCAGCAGAGAAGGGACCATCCTTGTTGGTTTATGGGGGTGTTTCTTAGACTGAGCTTTTCTAGTTGGGTTTTGGCACTCATTGCTGAGAGGAGGATCTTGAACTGCTCTACTGAGAGACTAACTCCGTCTAGAGACACGCAAATTACCGGGGCTATTCGGACAAAGTCGGCAAACGTCTGGATCTCCACCATTGTCGGCGTGGGGTTCCGGAGCTGGAGCACCGGTAATGGTGCCATTGATCCTTTCGGGATCTGTTTGAGGATGGCTGGAATCGGGAGGATCTCGCGTAAGTGGCAACACCGAGAGTACATGGTGTCGAGGGCCATTTTCTGGACCGGGGTGGAGTAGCGGAGGAGGGGCTGGTGGGGTACCATTGGTTTGTCGATGGCGAGGCCTTTTGCGTGGGAGCTGATTGCGGGTTCGTCGTCTTCTGTGGGGGGTTGTGTGGGGGATTCTGTGGGGGATTCTGTGGGGGTTCCCGAGTGGTCC
>JAJLZI010000073.1:0-59602 GCA_030572135.1 Intestinozyma alai
AGTGTTGCTTCATCATGCGAGGTCTAGGGCCGCATCCTCGGCCATCTGCTGCTAGGAAACTCACCCAGCTAACCTGTGCAATAATATGGTGTTTGGCCGCTGCTGGTCCCATATTTGGCTTTGCTGCACTCAAACCAATCCTCATCAATGAACATGTATACCAAGACAAATGTGAAACCAATATCCTACAACTACCCCTAAAGCAGCCGGTATGCACGCAACAGGAATTAGCACTAAACTTGATGTTCACCGTCGCATGTATGGTGACCAATGTATCTGCACTCCCCGTTGGTTTCATATTGGATACGTTTGGTCCTAGGGTCACGGGGATAGTAGGGTCGGTCATCATATCTATTGCAGCACTCAGTCTAAGCGTTGCTCGTCATAGTGTGGGTCTATTTGATGGATATATAACCGGCTACGTTTTATTGGCGCTTGGAGGCCCGTTTGTGTTTATTTCCTGTTTCCAACTAGCCAATACCTTCCCTAAACACTCGGGATTAATATTGGCATTGCTCACGGGGTCCTTTGATGCTAGTGCTGCTCTATTCTTATTGTACCGATTATACTACACTAAAGTGTACCCGCTTTCTATTGGCTGGTTCTTTAGTGTGTATTTGCTAGTTCCGGTATTCATACTTGTGTGCCAGGTGTTGATTATGCCCACGGAGTCGTACAAGACTGTGGGGACGCTAGCCAAGATTGCTGAGACTGGGATTGATGAGACCGGGAAACCTCTCAACCCTGATTTATTGCGTGGCGAAGATAGAGACGAGGGAGAACAGGACCTGGCAAACAGCGACGAGGGAGAACAGGACCTGGCAAACAGCGACGAAGAAGTCGTATTCTACCAGCCAACTATCGCTGAAACTGCAGGCAGTCTCCTAAATAGTGGAAGGCGTTTATCGCAGGCTTCCCAACCAGGCATGAGACGAGCGTCGTTTGCATCGATAAATTCCAACAAGTCAGTATACGAACAGGAAGCTGACTATAAGTTGACCCATAGTTCGGGAGGGGTATTTGGAATCCTCCATGGATCCTCCATAACCGAACAACTATCCTCACACTGGTTTCTCTTGATGTGCTTATTCACCGCGTCACAGATGCTACGCATAAACTACTTTGTGGCAACAATAAGGTCCCAGGAACTATACTTGTACCAGGGGGATGAAGAGCTCGCGATATCAATTAATAACTTTTTTGATGTAGCGTTACCTCTAGCCGGGGTACTATCTATCCCGTTTATTGGGTTGTTGTTGGATACCCTCACTGAGTTAACTATCATCGCCATACTCACCACATTGACGTTGTTTATTGGTATAATGGGGTTGATAAGCTGGGTTCCTGCGACGTACGCGGGGATCGTGGTGCTTGTTGTGTTTAGACCATTCTTCTATACTGCTGTGAGCGACTTCTGTGCTAAAGTGTTTGGGTATGAAACGTTTGGCACTGTTTATGGTTGTATTATAGCCTTTTCTGGGTTGTGCAATATCTTCCAGCAGGTTATGGATAAGGCCACGCATGAAGTGTTCAACCTGAACCCTGGCCCGGTGAATATTGCGTTGACGGTTGTTTCTGGGGTGGCGGGGTTTTCGTTGATTGCGTTTGTAAGGTCACAGGAGATGGAAATCAAGAGGATGAGGTTGGAGATTGAAGCACAGCAGGCTTCGGAGAGGCCTATTCCGTGTTAGTGTGCGAGGGGGTGGGGTGGATGCTTAGTTAGTGGATGCTTATTTGGTGGTTAATGCATAGTGTAACTGGTTATTTAACTACGAATGGTTACACTGAATAAAGCAATCTAATTGTGAATGGTTAAATTGATTATGACTAAAATACACATAACAATACATTACATGACGTTATACGTTCTCTGCCGGGTCTTTCTGCACTTGCGTTCCTGCTCCAATACCAAATCCGGATAAAGTGCAATTAGCTTGGGCATGGTGGTGGTTACCTCTCCTTCAAATGGTATACCCGTGTTTTTATCTTCATCAGCATACTTTAACGCTAATCCTTCTTGTCTACACTCCTGTTCATACCCCTCTTGCTGGCATGGCCTATCTTCCCGAGGAATCTCCGACTTGTTGGGGAAGTTTGAGAGGATTTCCTCAAGCAGGGCAGGTGTCATATTAACTGGGGGTTACTAATACTACTTCTTCTTCTTCTTATCGGCTTCCTTCTGTTCCTTCTCCACTTGTCTTCTGGACCCTTTAATCAACTCTAAATGTCCCACTCTGCTAGCAATCAACTTCTCGGTGGAGGCCATCAACTGGCTCAGATGGACCTTGGTGAGCTTCTTCGCTTCTTTGGCAGTAGACTTTTTCGGTTTAATGATCTTCGGTGCCGCCTTTTTCGGGTTCTGTTGTTTCTTAGTAACTCTCGAAGGGGCCTTGGCCTTTAATTTAATCTTTCCTTGTGCCATCTGTGGTGTTTTCCCAGGAGAACCAACGTGGGTAAGTATTTGGTGTTAAGTCATTGCTCTGAGATGAGCACCAATGTCGTCTTTTTTTTTAATACATATGGCACAGAGCGACATAGAAACAATGTCGTAGTGAAATGTCGCAGCTCTCATCGCCTTATATATGGGCAGTTAACCAAGCTCAGGCTCACAACTTTCTCATAATCATGTCCAACTAACCCTTATAAATGTATTAGTTACAGTTCTTCACAGAAACTACATCCTCTTAGTACCTATCCCCGATAAAAAAAACACAACACACCATTAGAAAGAACAACCACCACATCTGGAACCGCACGACATTTTTGCACCATCCTGAGTCAGAAATTGCCCCCCCCCCCCCCCTTTAATTCATTATTTTTTTTTTTTTTTTTTTTTTTTTTTTTTACTCCTCCAGTTGTAGTCATCGCGGATTCAGTTCCAGTTCCTTTCGAGGTTTCAATTTTTCACCTTCCCACTTGACCTTTCTTTTCTTACTACTTGGTTCTAGTTGTAAAGACAAGGTCACAGTAACATCCAAGGCTTCCTCAGGCTTGCAATTGCGTCAGCTAAGTGTTTTCATTCTTAGCCAGTATAGTTTGCTCCTCCGTTTGTTTTTCTTTTTTTATTGTCCAGAAACAAGGTAACTCAGTGAGTTGTGTTCACCATGAGTAACTTCCTCATTCTTCCTGGACCTAGCGCCCTCTCTTCATTCAGAGTGGCCAATTTCGTCCAGGACGTGGAAAAGAAGCTTGGCCAGACTGGTATTATCGAAGATGTTGCTACTCAGTACACTCACTACGTCTCGTTACAGCAGGAATTGGCCGAACCCCAGTTGAACTTACTTAAGGTGTTGCTAACCTACGACAACGCTGTTGATGCTACTAAACCGTTAAACCAACAGTTGATCGAGGTCACTGCAGTTAGCGGCGATGGCGACACTTCTGGGATCCAATTAGACGAATCCACGTACTTGGTGCAGATCTTGCCTCGTCCAGGTACGATTTCTCCATGGTCTTCCAAGGCCACTGATATCGCACAAATCTGTGGCTTGAACGCTCAAATCGAGCGTATCGAGCGGGGGTTATCGTTGCTCATCAAAACCAAGCCGGGGTTCAATTTGGGCCAATACTTGACCACTGGCGATATCTTGAGTGCGGTTTACGATAGAATGACCCAGTCGGTGTATTTGGGTGCAAATGTCCCTAAACACGACGACTTATTTGCCCACCATAGTCCCAAGCCGTTGGTTACCGTGGATATCATTTCCAATAAAGAAAACTTGGCCATTGCTAACAAGGCGTTGGGATTGGCGTTGGACAAGGGAGAAATTGACTACTTGATCAATGCCTTCACCCAGGTGATTGGCCGCAACCCTACTGACGTGGAATTGTTTATGTTTGCCCAAGTGAATTCTGAGCACTGTCGTCACAAAATCTTCAATGCTGACTGGACCATTGACAACATCAAGAAGGATTTATCCTTGTTTAAAATGATTAGAAACACCCACCAGAAGAATCCGTTATATACCATTTCGGCTTATTCTGACAATGCTGCTGTGTTTGAAGGACCAGAAGGGTACTTGTTCACACCAGACTTTGCCACCAAGCAATGGAAGTCGACTAAAGAAAGAGTACACACTTTGGTCAAGGTAGAGACCCATAACCACCCTACTGCTGTGTCTCCGTTCCCTGGTGCCGCTACTGGGTCAGGAGGTGAAATTAGAGACGAAGGTGCCGTGGGTAGAGGGTCCAAGTCCAAGGCTGGGTTATGTGGGTTCTCGGTATCGGATTTGAATATCCCCACCTTGCCCCAGCCCTGGGAGAGAAATGTCGGAAAACCAAACCACATTGCTTCTCCATTGGACATTATGCTTGAAGCTCCCATTGGGGCGGCGGCGTTCAACAACGAGTTTGGGAGACCAGCCATTAATGGATATTTCCGGACTTTAACTACCGTGGTTGAAAACAACACTGGCAGAGAGGAAATCAGAGGGTTCCACAAACCTATAATGTTAGCTGGTGGTATGGGTGCTATCAGACCCGATTTGGCGCTTAAGAACGTGAAAATCACTCCTGGTGCCAAGTTGATTGTTCTTGGAGGACAATCAATGTTGATTGGTTTGGGTGGTGGTGCTGCGTCGTCCATTTCTTCTGGTGAAGGTTCAGCAGACTTGGATTTCGCTTCTGTCCAAAGAGGAAACCCAGAGATCCAGAGAAGAGCCCAACAGGTTATTGATGCGTGTGTGTCTTTGGGTAAGGACGGCAACCCCATCCAGTCTATTCACGATGTAGGTGCCGGTGGTTTATCCAATGCTCTTCCTGAGTTGGTTCATGACAACGGATTGGGAGCTAAGTTTGAGTTGCGGTCCATTCTCTCGCTTGAACCAGGTATGTCGCCTATGGAAATCTGGTGTAACGAATCCCAAGAACGGTACGTGTTGGGTGTTGCACCCGACAACTTGGACTTGTTTGCCAAGATGTGTGAACGTGAACGGGCTCCATTTGCCGTGGTTGGTGAGGCCACCGAGGAGCAGAGGTTGATCTTGACCGATTCGTTATTGAACACCACCCCGATAGATTTGGAGATGTCGGTGTTGTTTGGAAAGCCTCCTAAGATGTCCCGGACTGCCATCACCGAGAACTTGAACTTGAAGCCATTTGCTGTGGATGGTTTGGACCTCAGTGAGTCTATTGATAGGGTATTACAATTACCTGCTGTGGGTTCCAAGAACTTCTTGGTGACTATTGGTGATAGGGTTATCACCGGGTTGGTTGACCGTGACCAGATGGTTGGTCCCTGGCAAGTACCTGTGGCTGACGTTGGAGTTACTGCCACGTCGTTGGGAGATAGTGTGTTGTCTACCGGTGAAGCCATGGCTATGGGAGAGAAGCCTACGCTTGCATTAATCTCTGCTAGTGCCTCAGCCAAGATGTGTGTGGCTGAGTCGCTTTTGAATGTGTTTGCTGCTGACATTCCGTCATTGAGCCACGTCAAGTTGTCGGCCAACTGGATGTCGGCTGCTTCCCACCCTGGTGAAGGGGCCAAGTTGTACGAAGCCGTCCAGGCCATTGGTTTAGACTTGTGTCCTGACTTGGATATTTCTATTCCCGTTGGTAAGGACTCCATGTCGATGAAGATGAAGTGGGACGATAAGGAGGTTACTGCTCCTTTGGCATTAACCATCACTGCCTTTGCTCCGGTAGATAATACCTCCAATACCTGGACTCCATACATGCAGCCCCAGGAAGATACTGTTTTAGTGTTGGTGGATTTGGCGGCGAAGTACAACAAGGCCTTGGGTGGATCTGCATTGGCCCAGGTGTACCAGGAAGTGGGTGATGTTGCTCCTACTGTACACTCACACCAGGTGTTGAAGTCGTTCTTGCAGACTCTTGTGGTTTTGCACAAGCAGTTCAATGTGTTGGCGTACCACGATAGATCCGAGGGTGGGTTGATCACCACCGTACTTGAAATGGCGTTTTCCTCGAGAGCAGGGTTGGACTTGAACATTACTGGCAACGACTTGATTACCGAGTTGTTTAATGAAGAGTTGGGTGCAGTTTTCCAGATCAAGGAGGATGAGTTACAGCAATTCCAAGAGATATTCGTCACCAATGGCATATCGCAAGACTTTATCAAGGTTATTGGTACTCCCAACTTTAGCTCGCAGGCTATCAATATCGAGTATAATGATAGGTTAGTGTACCAGTCCACCAGAGGACGGTTGCAGCAATTATGGAGCAATACTTCGTACCACATTCAAAAGTTGAGAGACAATCCACAAACTTCCAAGCAAGAGTACGACGCTATTACTGATGACCAGGACCCGGGTATTTCGTACCAGTTAACTTTTGATCATTCCCAAACCACCAAGTTCTCCTCCAAACAGCCAAAGGTGGCCATCTTGAGAGAGCAAGGGGTCAACTCCCAGCAAGAGATGGCGTGGTCGTTCCAGCAGGCCGGGTTTGACGTGTACGACGTTACCATGACGGATATTTTGGACGGCCGGGTTAGCTTGGATGATTTTGTTGGTTTGGCTGCTTGTGGTGGGTTTTCCTATGGGGACGTATTGGGTGCTGGTGCCGGGTGGGCCAAGTCGGTGTTGTTCCATGACAAGACCAGAGAAGAGTTCAGACGGTTTTTCCAGGATAGACAAGACACGTTTGCCTTTGGTGCCTGTAACGGGTGCCAGTTCTTTAGCAGAATTGCTGAGTTGATTCCTGGCACCGAAAACTGGCCCACGTTTGAGAGGAATGCCTCTGAGCAGTATGAGGCCCGGTTTATTATGGTTGAGGTCGACTCCAGCGATAAGAACAACTCTATATTCTTGCAAAAGATGAAGGGATCGAAGTTGCCCATTGCTGTTGCTCATGGTGAAGGCCGGGCCCAGTTTGCTTCTGGCGAGAGCCAACAGGCGTTTGCTGGTGATGTAATTAACTATGTGGACAACTATGGTAAGGTCACGGAGCAGTATCCTTTGAACCCTAATGGGTCTCCCAGGGGTATTGCTGGTATTACCAATGCGAATGGTAGAGTGCTTGCCATGATGCCTCACCCAGAGAGAGTTACCAGAAAGGAAGCCAACTCGTACTATCCTGCTGGTGAAGGAGAGAAATGGGGAGTGTATGGACCATGGGTGCAATTGTTTAGATCCGCCAGAGAATGGGTGGGTGATGAATTTTAAGGTAGATTGAGCAAAAAGTGGATTATGTTTTGTATTGTGTTTAGTTGTGTTTTAAAATGAATACCTACAAGTATAGGTTACGGAAGGATTTAACTACATAAGCGCAAGGTACACACAAGAGGGGTCACACACACCAGCCTAAACTCTCCTCTCGAAATAACTCTGGATGAGCCCAACTTCTGACTCGTCATACTCCACCAACTCAATTTCCCCTTGTTCATTCACAAAAGTGTTGGCCTGAATAATCTTATTTCTAGGCTTCTTCTTTCTCAACACCACATCACGGAACCGCGAGTATTCCGGGTCGACGGTTGTCTTATCCACATAGTACTTCACTCCCCGGTCAACATCACCGGTGGTCTTGTAAACGTGCAAGTGGTGCAAAAAGTCACCCAACGCTTCCACTGCCGGTCCGTCCGACGTTAACTTCGACTCATCCAAGTTGATCTGCAAGTCATCGTACTCCTTATCATCAGAAAAGTCTAACGTGAACACTCCGGTTTGGTGTAACTGTTTAGAAATACCAAACCTGGCCTGCATGTGTGGTTGGCCCCATTTCTTCGATTCCGGGTCCCAGAACTCCAAGCCAATAACACCAGCTCTAACCATTAAGAGGGTAGCTATGTAGATAACCTTTTTCTGGTCTTCGGCGCTGCTGATACCGAAAATTGGTAACACGTGTTCCGGATCCTTAAGGATGAGGTACAAGGCAACCAATTCAGCACGGCACTCTTCAAAGGATCCCGCGGTGATCCCAAAGAGCGATCCCCAAGTATCGTTAGGTCCGTACCACGAAGTGATTCTGTCATCGCTTCTGTCAAAGTTGAACTTCCCTGGCTCGGTTTCCTGTAATAGCTTACCAGTACCATGGCCAAGCAATTCGTGCAATCCAACCTGCACTTCAAACGCATCGTCCCGCCACTTCTTGAAGTCCTCCTGAAGTGAGTCATCAATAAACGTGATGACTTCTTCCTTCTTGGGTTTCTTTGGGTTGGCCGATAACACGTTACCCAAAGATACATTCTTGAACCCGTAGTTCAATCTAACATCATCGTAGTTGGGGATATTGATACCGGCAGGCACCCCGGACCCGGCAAACGTCAATACTTCCAACGAGGTGAAATCAGGAGGAGTAAACGTATCCTTTTCATACACTTTATCCCAGGGTAAAGCCTTAATGAAATAACCAGCATTTTCTACCAACTGGGAGAACTTGGCAGTACGCTCATGGTTAACCATAGCCACCAATCCTTCCCACTCACCCCTTACTCCCGATGGGTCTCTATAGGTTTCAATGAACCCAATGTTGGATTCAACCTGGGGCTTTATATCCTTGACCCACTCAATTTGCGACTGTTTGTGGGCATTCATAGACCCGGTTTTGAACGATTCTATATAGTGCTTGAGCATCGCTGCTTGGGTATCATTGGCCACGTGGTTTAAGGCCTTTTCCAAGTTTTCTACGATTTTGACAAACTCGGCGTGCGAGTCACCAAACTGGAACGTGATTTTGGCAGTGCCGTCACCAATAGCTATACCGTCTTGGGGGTAGTAGTTGGTGGTGTTGGTGGTTTCGGCTGAAGCTACATGGACGACAAACCCCGAGGTGGTTTTCTCGACCCGGGTGTTCTCGGGCATAATCCCAGCGGCAGCTAATGCGTGATTAACTGCCTCAACCTCGTCTTTGGTTATGGCTGAGCTATTGGGGTAGTAGTTCGACAAATGCCCATCCTGTGGCCACCCTAACAATGCAGCATCAGTACTGAAGAGGGGCTCACGAACCTGGTTATACAAACCAGTAACCTTGCTATCACCAACAGCAGCTATAACCTGGTCAAACTCGGCTTCAGAGAGTCTGGGAATAAACTTTTTATCACCAAACGATTTGTAGTTCCCGCAATTGGCCAAGAACTGAGCAGCGTATTCAAGGTAGTACGTAACGGTTTGGTTTGGGACGTCCTTGGCCTCTAATGCCGACCGGTAATCTTCGTTAGAGTTGGGGGAGCCGAGTTTCCCGTGGATGAGCAAAATCAAGTCGTAGATACCTTCGCTTTCCGGGGATACCGATCTCAACACGGCTCTGGTGCCGTGGAAACTGGCGCGGGAAAGATAGTGCGAGTAGAGTTTGGCATCGGTGGTGGTTAAAGCGTCAAAGTGCTTTTTGGCCGAGAGAACCACAATAGGCCCTTCGGTGTCGGCGTAAAACTGTTCTTTAGACATTTCCGTTGAAGGGGGGGGGATTGGCTTTTTTTGCGGGTTTTTGAAGAATTAACTCTGGGGTATAACTGACAGAGTCTTAAAGAAAACCAAGTAGTTGCTGGTGGAAGATGGGCGGGCGTGGCAATTGTTCACTCTCCATAGCTTTTAAATGGGCCACATATTTCAGTGGCTCGGTATTTATGTCGTGTTTACTTTTATGGGGAAATTGCGACATTTGTCGAAATGTCGCCGGGCGGGGAGGGAAAACTCGTTACCTTTTGTACTAGATCCGGGTAACATATCCAGTTTTGTGTAATTGCTTACATAATCGTTGATTTCGCAGATTTTTTTTCTCATTTTCGGGTCGTGTGCGTGCACAATAACTTTTTCACTCCTTTTTTTTATATGTTTTTTCGCTTTTTCGTTATTCTCGCTAAAAATTTTTCCTCTACTGTGCAGGATGGCACTACCAGATGTACACATACAAGGACGAGTATACTGAAAAAAAAAGAAAAATTTTTCACTGAAATACCCAACTCTCTTTCTTTCCTTCCTTCCTCCAGTCCTATACATTAACGAAAATGGTTAACGCTATCTTATCCAAGAAAAAGAAGTTGGTCGCTGACGGTGTCTTCTATGCCGAATTAAACGAATTCTTCACCAGAGAATTGGCCGAACAAGGTTACGCTGGTGTTGAAGTCAGAAAGACTCCATCCAAGTTGGAAGTCATCATCAAGGCTTCCAACACCCAGGGTGTCTTGGGTGAACAAGGTAGAAGAATCCATGAATTGACCTCCTTGATCACCAAGAGATTCAAGTTGGCCCCAGAAGGTATTGTTCTTTACGCTGAACGTGTTGAAGAACGTGGTCTTTCTGCTGCTGTCCAGGCTGAAGGTCTTAAGGCCAAGTTGTTGAACGGTTTGCCAATCAGAAGAGCTGCTTACGGTGTCTTGAGATTTGCCATGGGTGCCGGTGCCAAGGGTGTTGAAGTTGTCATTTCCGGTAAGTTGAGAGCTGCCAGAGCCAAGTCCCAGAAGTACTCTGACGGTTTCATGATCCACTCTGGTCAACCAACCAACGACTTTATTGATATTGCCATCAGACACGTGTTGATGAGACAGGGTGTCTTGGGTATCAAGGTTAAGATTATGAAGGACCCAGCTGCTAACAAGTTTGGTCCAAGAGCCTTGCCAGATGCCGTTAAGATTGCTGAAGCCAAGGATGAAGACGAAATCATCCCAGCTCCAACTGTCAAGTCTTACAAGAAGGCTCCCGAAGAAGTTGCTGCTGAGGCTGCTGCTGAAGAAGCTCCAGTTGAAGCTGAAGTTGAAGCCACCGCTTAGATTAGTTTATAGTTGGTATACGTGTATATTTAGATTAATTTAAGGATGGTTATTTTTTTTAGTGGATGTATTACGGGTGGGTGTTTTCTGTGTATTATTGAAACATGTAATATCGAGATGAGTGGTGCACTTTTGATATGAATTATTCGTATTTTATTGAAGAAAAATTGCAACAAACCTCACAGTAAACCCACCGCTCGCTACTGCAACCGCAGCAGCTATCGCCGAAAGATTGGAACGACTTACACCTCGGTATAGTCATTGGTCTTACCCACGGGGCATACTCTACAATACCTGTGCACCTCAATGGGCAAGCACCGGCTTTACTTCTCCATGGCTGCGGTTGGAAAAAATAAATCGCCTACACAAGAACTTGCAGATGCATCGGGTCACGTTTTGGACATACGCGATGCCCATTCTCCTTGGACTTTCCGCGGAAAGCCCGTAGACGGTGTTTTATTTACAAAATTACTCGTGCAAGAGTCAAATCACTTAGGCAAGGGTGATATTACCCAGCAAAAACCACAGACCAAGTCTCTGCACTTCTTGCGTGGATGTTTGGCCAAAATGGAGTGGCTGTCAACGCGCGTAAACCAAGAGCTAAGAAAAGAGGGGAGTGTCGTATTTGGTTGACACAATCGATAGCGCCAGAGCAAACTACTGCAACCCCCAGCCTCTGATTGGGCTGATAGACAAATGAGACAATAGTAATCCCCTTTGTAACCCAGATAATAGACGGGAACGAAAAATAAAGGAGACATTGGCAATTTCATATTGAGGATATGAGGGGATTTGGAACTTTATTGCTCTTCGGCAATAGAAGTCCGAAGAATACGCTGGAAAACAAGCCCACCAAAAAAAATACAAAAGAAAAAAAAAAAAGCTTTATATGGGATCATGACTATTTGGGAACAAGGAAAATATTTTCGCGGAATTGGATGACAAATATGCAACAGAATAAGGGGATTCAAAATAATATTCGGTCGATGGGATTCTTGCCAATCCGAGACACATGGACCAAAGGAAGGATTCTCAAAACCCGGCCCCTCAGCCTTCTCCCCCCCCCCTTTACTGTAAATGTTCCCTTTTTGTGTGTGTGTGTTGTTGCGGTTTGCCCACATTGAAGGTGTATTGCTAGAGACGTCAGAATGGACGGGAAAACAGTGGCGGCTGTTTCTATGGCGTCGTATTTGCTCTTCCTTTGTGATGACGCAAACGTGCCGAGGTTGCATATGTAGGTCATCGACCCTGCACGAAAATCAGATGAAAGACAAACAGCAAATTTTTTTTTTTTTTTTTTGCAGCGAATTATGGCTGTGGCCACAAAATAATAAGCCAGAGATAAAGGAGAATACGACCCAGAAATAAACCCCGAAAATGAGTCCATCATTATTTTTTTACTGTTGGAAATTCCCATTCCAGAATATTTTCTCTCGGAGTTAGTTCCGTTAACTATTGATGGTTGGATGTAGTTTCGGAGTCCCCGCCAAATATGCAAAAAAAAAACCTGATCTTTCCGTGCCTTGTTCTTTACAACAGTTATTTTTTTTGTGACACTTCCTGCGCTGCATATTTCGGGCATTAACCTCCATGGCACACATCCAACCCAAGTGGGAATACTTTCTGTGGACTATATAAAGGCTGGCCGGTTCCCGCTCTGGGAGGCAATGTTTTCATATTCTTCTTCACTTTTTTTAACTTAAGCAACAAAAGATACATATACTTACACATACAATGGAACACACCGGCACCAACTTTTTAGTTTTATCGAGCGAGGCTTCTGAACCATTTGTTATTCCAAATGTTTCGCCCGTCTCGTCACCCGAGTTGAGAGCCAAGAGAACCAGTTTATCCATGCCAACAATGGGCACCGAAAGACTCACTCCTATTTCTATGAGCGCCGAAGAGTACGACGAAGTGTTGATTGCCTCGAGAGACTTGCCAGTAATTGATTTGAATGTGGACTTTTCGCCTGAAAAGTGAGAGGGTTGCGCCTGAACAGTTGGGACTTTATTTGCACAAATATTCATATATATATATATTGTTCGTAATACTGTTGGTACAAGGGCTGTATTTTTGGCATAAGCTCATTTTGGTGAGGGTTTTTTTTAATGATGATTAACGGTTATTTGCTTTGGGAATTTGATTTTGGTATACCTTTTACTTCGTTGTCTATATAAATAGTGAATTGTTACGTTAGATAGAAAATTTATATTTATCAATTGGGAAATCAAGTTTTGTAGATTGCACGTGTGTTCAGCTGCCGGGGGAGAGACGAAGACAAAATACATACTATGGGGGGAGAACGGTGTTGCATCAGCCACTAGATTCAGGAGAGGCACTGCCCACATGTCACCAGAATTCCTAGCCAGTGGGCAATTCCGCAGTGATACTACAATGGCAAAGGCAACAACAGATACAACTAGAAAAGTATGTACTCTTATACATATAAACATACATAGATACCATATTTACAAGACCTCTTACATGGGCACTAGTTTACTCAGAATTTCCTAGAATAAAGGATAAAACTCGTTATACTTCTTGAAGTAGTACGCACTAGACAAGCCACCCAACACCGTCAAGCCAATAGGGAGGGGTTTCTTGAACGACGTGGGAATGGCTCTCCCCAAGCCGGCAGCCAACAAGATGGCACTGGACCCCAATGCCAACTCGAGACCGTAATCAGCGTTCTGTTTCAAAAGATACCCAGCGAAGCCGTAAAGACCGGAAACAGCCAACCCAGCCACAAGGGAAGGCACCGAACCTTTACGGGCATAGCCCATTATACCTCCGACGGCACACAAGCCAGATAAAGTGAATGCAGGGTGTTCCATTGTTACGGTGACGACTATTCCAATTGAAGTGTTACAGTGCTGATGAACTGTGAGAGTTATAAGTTCTAAGGAGTTGGAGTTTGTCAGCAGTCAGTTGTTGGCTGCCCAGTTTTTTTTTTCTCCCCCTTCTCTCCCCGCTTGGTTGCCACAACCACACTCACTTTGCGGTTGTTACACCGGTGTTATTGTTGCTACATGGGCTTTGGTGATTAAGAAATACGCTATGAGTGGAGAGTTGGGAGGCGGTGCTTGAGGAAACTGTGTTTGGACGGTAATACTGGTGCTCTTTTTTTGGGTGTGTGTGTGTTGGATTACAATTGTATGGGAGGATAGAATGAGGGTGTAGAAAAGAGCAGACTCGACAGTATACGCTACTGGGTGTATTAGACGGGGGGTATCCCCGACAATTGTCTGAACAGGACTTTATTTCCCAACCCTCAGCTCTTGCGTGGATTAGCTAGGATTGACGATAATTGATAGGACGATTGCTTTGTAGTTTACTTGTCTGTATTTTTTTTTACTTATAATTCAAGGTGCACGACGTAGATTGGTCCAGTTCTGGTTTCCTTAGTTGGTATAAGCTGGTCTTTGATCGGTAGGAGATAACTGGATAACGAGTGAATAGAGATGAGTTGCCGATTCCCATTATGGGGGGAAGGGGGACCGGAAGATATATTTAGCTCTGAGTGAAATACTTTGTGAATGGAATGGTGGATATTGAATCTCCATGGGAATGCACTTGAACTCGATTCCAGTTGACCAATCCAGTTATCGATTCCAGTTATCGATTCCAGTTATCGACTCTAACTATCCATTCTAACTATCCATTCTAACTATCCATTCTAATTACCCACCACCCCATACAAATCCTCGCACCCATTCCCATCGAAAAAAGAAAGCCGTGAAAAAAAAGCAAACACTAAACTTAACTATGATTAAGTACTGAGAAAAATTCACCTATTGGATGTCCTGGCCAAACAAAAGACGTTCCGGTGGAGCTCACAACTGGGTAACAATTCTTTCGACGTTCTCGTCTTGTCTAATTCAACACTCAGTACTTTGTTTTCTTCCACCAACTTGCTGTTCCTTCTTTTGGATTGGAAGACTTTTTTTTTAAATAAGATATTGTCCTCAGGTTGCTTGTAAGATTTCTGTAAGTTCTCTGTAGGATCTGTGTAAGCTGTACTATTATGAATATCTTGTCTATGCTATCTGGAGATAGTGTCAGTGGTGCAGGGGTGACGACGACGACAACGACGACGGCACCGGTCCCAGCACCAGCACCACTATCCCAAGAAAACCTAGCATTACAAGAAAACAATGGTGGATCCACCAAAGACCTTCCTGTAGAGCCTGGTGTAGAACATACTGTAGAACAAACCCTACAAACCACAATAACCCAAACAGAAGAACCTCAACCTGTAGCTAACGGTTCCCACCAAACCCTTCCACCAGACCTGTCCATCGTTGCCGACGTTGTCCACGCAAATCCGACCCCCAACTTTGTCACTCCCACCCTTCTCGACCACACATACAAATCAACGTTTGAATCAAACATCTCCATCATCAACCAGCTCGACAGCTACCAACAACTACACCATAACCTCCAGCTCTTGAAGTTCGATCAGATCAAACTAAACAACTATATCCTCAACACCAACCAGTTCACTGCCAACTATATAGACCGTGTTGTTGCTGAGGATATCTCTTCTCGGAACAACAAAATCAGTGACACCAACAAAAGCAAGGAACTCAACTATATAGACTACTCTAAACCTCTCCACCATAATACCCTCCGTGGAAAGGAGTATCGCTGGGGAGCCACCAGGGAGATCCATAAGATTGAATCGAAACGGAGAAAGAGAACTTCCTCGTCTGCGTCTCATACCAACCCGGTAATGATCAGACCCAAGGGAAGCACTGTTGCTACTGCTACTGCTACTGCTACTGCTTCCGGAGCCTCGACGCAGACTCTGGACAGCTTGAGACGTAGTAGCCGTCCAAAAATCAAGAGAAAGCTCATCGATACGGATACTGTAGAGGGGGATGATGACGAAGAACACGACGCCAATGGTGACGCTACACATAAGAAGATCAAGACTGATGGTGATGGAAAGTTGAAAATTAAAATTACTCTTAAGAAAGAGGGTCCAGGTGGTGGTGCGGTTCCTACTAATAGAAGCCCAGGGACTGCTACCGGTACCGGACTCACGTCTAAAGAATACAAATCGTTCATTCGTCAATACGACAACACCTACATCTCCATCTGGAAAGATCTTTCTCGTAAAGACGGTCCAAAGGTGTCTCGACTTGTGCAGCAGTCCACACAAGCCAAATTGATCAATCTCAAGAAAACCTCAATTCTTGCTGCACGAGAAGCAAAACGGTGGCAGATTAAGAACACAAAAAACCAGAAGGATTTGGTCACCAAAGCCAGACGGGCTATGAGAGAAATGTTCAACTTTTGGAAACGTAATGAGCGTATAGAGCGGGAATTACGTAAAAAGTACGAAAAGGAGTTGCTAGATAAAGCCAAGCGTGAGGAAGAAGAACGGGAAGCAAAAAGACAGTCAAGGAAGTTGAATTTCTTGATCACTCAGACGGAGTTGTACTCACATTTCATTGGGAAAAAAATCAAGACCGATGAGCTTGAAGGTGGTGATGCCGATCCTAGTATTCTGGGGTTGAAGAGGAAGGATACTGAGCGGTTTGATAAGTATAATGACATTGATGGTTCGGTAGTTCATGATGTGGGTAGTTTAGATTTTGATAATGATGATGATGAGGCGTTGCATAGAGCTGCGGCCCAAAACGCCCAGAACGCACTTGAAGCAGCCAAGGCCAAGGCAAGAGAGTTTAATGGGGAAGAAGAGGGTAATGGAGCTGGTGGAGGAGACCTGTTCCGGAACTCTGATGCTCCAGACTCGGAAATGAACTTCCAAAACCCCACTCTTCTCGGAGATATCACCATTCCCCAGCCAAATATGTTAAAGTGTACACTTAAGGAGTACCAGATCAAGGGACTCAATTGGTTAGCTAATTTATACGAACAGGGCATTAACGGGATCCTAGCAGACGAAATGGGGCTCGGGAAAACCGTTCAGAGTATCTCTGTCTTGTCATACTTGGCTGAAACCCACAATATCTGGGGCCCCTTTCTAGTAGTGACCCCAGCATCCACTCTCCACAACTGGCAGCAGGAGATCACCAGATTTGTACCTGAGTTCAAAGTGTTGCCCTATTGGGGGAATGCCAAGGACCGGAAGGTTCTCCGGAAGTTCTGGGACCGGAAAAGTTTCCGGTACGGCAAAGATGCCCCGTTTCACGTGCTCGTGACGTCGTACCAGCTAGTTGTGGCCGATGCAGCGTATTTCCAAAAGATGAAGTGGCAGTACATGATTCTTGACGAGGCCCAAGCCATCAAGTCGTCCCAGTCCACCAGATGGAAGTCATTACTATCATTCAGCTGTAGGAACCGATTGCTATTGACCGGTACTCCTATCCAGAACTCCATGCAGGAGCTTTGGGCGTTATTACACTTTATTATGCCGTCATTGTTTGACTCGCATGACGAATTCAGCGACTGGTTCTCCAAGGATATAGAGAGCCATGCTCAGAGCAACACCAGCTTGGATGAGCAGCAACTACGTAGATTGCACATGATTCTTAAACCGTTTATGTTGAGAAGAATCAAGAAGAATGTCCAGAGCGAGTTGGGTGATAAGCGAGAGATTGACGTGTACTGTGACTTGACAAATAGACAGCGGAGATACTACCAGATGTTGAAGTCTCAGATTTCCATCATGGACTTGATGGAGGGTGTAAGTAGTGGTGGTTCCAACAGCAACAACAGTTCCGACGATACCACCCTGTTAATCAACTTGGTTATGCAATTTAGGAAGGTTTGTAACCACCCAGATTTGTTTGAGAGGGCAGACGTAAAGTCACCATTGTTATTGGGGAGGTTTGCCGAGACGGGGAGTTTTCTTCGCGAGAGTAATGAGTTGGAGATGAGCTACACCACCGAGAGTTTGGTGGGGTACGAGTTACCCCGGTTGATCTATGATGAAGTGGTTATACCAGCAACCAACTGTAACCAGCATGTGTCACGTTCCATCTGGCAAATGTTCAATATTTATAGCCCGGAAAACGTATCCACCAGCGAGGAGTTTTCGTGGTTGAGGGTGGTTGATAGTTCCCCGGGAGAGGTGAACAAGGCTGCTACACAGAGTCTTTTCCTGCGGGCGATTGCCCGACGTGAGTACACCGACATCAACTATACCCACACCAGCCGGTATAACTATCTCTATGAAGGCGAGTTTGTACCAGAATCTCGTAGGTTGCTTATATCTGAGTACAACAACCGGCTCAGCAGCATAACCAATTCCCACACCATGTCAGAACTACACTCTGTAACCGACCACGTCTACTTCGACATGTATATTAACTGTGCTGCTCCTGCAGCTGAGCCTCGTGCTGCTGCACCACCAATTAGCGTAAGGTGCCGTTCACGACACTTTGAAAACGCCATGGAGGATATTCTCTTCCCCCGGGACGTTCGCCAGGCACTTTTCCCACTCACACTCAACCAGGAGTTCCAACTCATGGCTGATAACGTGCCGGTGTGCAACTACCCCAAGACCAATATGTTGCCTGTGGCAATCAACCACCTCATTGATTACTCCAACATCCGCATGCCGTCGATGAACCGGTTCATCACCGAATCGGGCAAGCTTTCCCGGTTGGATAAGCTCCTTGACGAACTCAAAGCCAACGACCACCGGGTTTTGATCTACTTCCAGATGACCCGGATGATGGACCTTATGGAGGAGTACTTGACGCATCGGCAGCACAAGTACATTCGGCTAGATGGTTCATCCAAGCTTGACGACCGTCGTGATTTGGTGCATGACTGGCAGACCAAGCCGGAGATTTTTGTATTTTTGTTGTCTACGCGTGCTGGTGGGTTGGGGATCAACTTGACTGCTGCCGATACGGTGATCTTTTATGATAGCGACTGGAACCCGACCATTGATTCTCAGGCGATGGATAGAGCGCATAGATTGGGACAAACCAAACAGGTTACTGTGTATAGGTTATTGACCCGAGGCACGATCGAAGAGAGGATGCGGGATAGAGCCAAGCAGAAGGAACAGGTGCAGCAGGTGGTTATGGAGGGCCGAGCCGGCAAGAAGGAGGAGAGTGCTAATAAGAAGAAGGATGTGGCGTTTTTGTTATTGGGAGAGGAACTGAGTGAAGGAGCTACTGCGGTATCTACTCCCGAGCCAGAGTCGGCGAGTGGTGGCAATGGCAACGGCAACGGCAACGGCAACAGTGGTGGTGCTGGTGCTGGTGGCTCTGGCATTGCTAATGGTTCTGCCAAGAAGAAGAAGAAGAAGCACCATGTTAGTGCTGACGATGCGCTTTCCAGTAAGAAACTCGAGGAGTTGTATCATGAAGGAGAAGGAGAGTTTTCTGGGAATGTGACGCCGGCTCCGTAGGAGGTTTTTGTCCGTAGTTCATCATAGTTTAGTGTATTTATTAATGAATGTTTGATTATTGTCTCTGCAAGGGCATAACTATATTTCACCGGTACACCATGACCCACCGGTACGCTATAACCCACCAGCACACACTACCAAACTAATAATACTACCATTAGAATCTATAATACTACAAAAAAAGCATACTCTACCCCATTTTCACACGACATGGGCCAACTTTGTCTCCAACTTTGTCTCCAAATTCAACTCCAAGTCGGTCAAAAAGGGTCGGTTATCCTGTCTGCTGCTGGCTGGCATGGGAAACTCCTCCAAGTCCTCTCCAGCATCGTCATCTAAGCGTTTCTCCTTCAACAACTTATTCTCATTCTCCAAATTGTATATCCTGCTAAAGCTCTCCTCCAACTTTAACTGCAACTGCTCTTTAGATAGTTGGATCCCCGAGTCTCCATCTTCCTTCTCGTTGCACTCGTCCATTTCCTGCAAATCCATCATCCCGGTAGCGTTGATCAACTCGCTTATTCCACTCACGTTGGACTTCATTGAGTTCAACAGAAATCTCTTGGTGCCGCCAAACGCGCTCAACCGACCCAATCTCCCTGAGAGCTGGTCCAAAGTAGACTGGTTATACCCGGCTAGAGTCATTTCATCCAAGGTGGCAGGAGGTGGCCTTTTTGTACGTGGAGAAACGTATGCCGCAGGAGGAACCTTCAGCAGCCTACCACTGGCATCCTCGAGCACAGTTAGTAGGTTCAACAGTAGCCCACTGTTGGCTCTTCCTCTTTCCGACGGGGACTTCATCTCGTCTGGTGCGCCAATTGGCGGTGATGATAGCACCACAGGGGAGGAGTCCACACCGGTCTTTTTCTTCCTCTGTGAGATTTGGAAGGCTTTCAAGTTGAACGCAGTGGTGGTGGTGGTGGTGGATGGCACTGATGACGTTGAGTTTGTCGGAGATGGGACTTGGTTGCCCAAATCCTGGGCTATAGCACTATAAAGGTGGTTTATCTTGCTGAGATCCTCGCGAAACAGATCAAAAATCGTCACCACATCTTGCTGTTCCTCCAAGTTGCCGGGCATTTCCAGAGACACCCGGTTATACTTTTCAAAATACCTCAAGCTCAATGCTAGATTAGACACTTTAGACGCCAAGGTTTCCAACTTTTCGTTTCTGGGTGGGGCACTCCCGGGTCGGGACAGGAGTTTTAGCACATCCTGGTTCTCGTGAACCGACCGGGCATTTTCCGGATTGACTAGTTCAAACTTGCCAAACATGTTTAGGATACTGGTGCATGTTTGGTTATGGCCCAGAAATACCGTTTCTAGCAAACCAAGCCTCCCCGAGGTGTATATCGTATGTTCGGTACCTTGCAGTGGTGGTCCCGGAATTCCCAACTGGTCCATCAACTTGTTGACAAAGAAATTGTGCTCCACTGGGAGCTCCTTGATGGTTAGCAACTGGCAGATAAAGAGCTTCCGTAGCTGGTTGAATTTGTTCATAGCAAATATCACCTCGTTTACTGCATGGGACTTCCCATTTTCATCACCACAATCGTCAGGGACGTAATCTTGAGCTAGTATATCGAGTTTCACGTTATTAATAGTACAGTATTGTTCAAGTAACACGCCATTGACATAGGGCAAAAGTTCGCTCACCGAGGTTGTTATGTTCAAAATTAAGAAAGCTAGGGTGTGAAGTAAATGAGCGTGCAAGTCACGCTTAAATGGTTCGTTATCAGCAGCAACATTATCTGAACTCGGCAAGAAGTTGTATACTTGCACCTCCTTCAAGGTGATCAAATAGGTAATCAATTTTTTGTTTATGGTGTAGTGTGACAAGAGAAAGGCATTTAGTAGACGGGTGAGCTTAGAGATGGATACTAGGAGTTTGAATTTCTTGAACTTGATTAGCTTTACCGATACAAGTAGCAATAACTTAAACATTTGTAGTTGGTGTACTGGAGGCAGGAGATGGCGGGACTGGCGGAGTGACAGACGGCGTTCTTGTTGGAGGCGTTGTTTCAATAGGTAGATAATTACGTTAATGACTAGCAAGACTAGATGGACATTATTGTACTTGTGGCTATACCTCAACTCGTACAGTTTATCTACAATTGATAGCTGAGTGCCATCATGGTTTAGCATGTATATGAACGATACATGGTTCCGCCTACACTTGTCCTCGGTTGACTTTATAGTTTGTTTTAGGGAGGATATACTCTGCTCGGTTTTGGACAAAATCATGGCATCATCGAGCAAGTGGGATACCACCAAGTTGTATGTGAACTTTTCCCAGAAATCATCCACTAGTCCCTCCATGGAAATATACTTGGCGATGAATTTGGCAAAGTTTTCCGTGGTTGGTGGGATAGGCTGGTCGTTATATGCGTGGTAGTAGTAATTAAAGTCGCGTCGATTACTCAACGACTGATCATTATCTTGCTGGTGCTGGACCTGCAGCCACCGAAGTGAATTTGTTTGCAGCAACAGCGAGGCTGTGCTGGGATGCCGTCTGTGCTTCATATAATGTGGTTGGGGAGGAATGTATGAATGACCAGCATCAGCTGGCATTGAGTGTCCATTAACTAGACTATTATTAGTGGAGGAAACACTTGCTGGCACGTGTGAACCCACCGGTGACAGCAGATAGGTATCATCATCAATGCCCCAGTCGCTGATTTCCCCCGGGTTGCCTGCAGGAGCAGCAACAGGAGCACCACCTCCGCCACTAACAATGGCAATGTTCCTACTACTGCCGGTGCTCCGGCTAGCACCGCTGAGGTAGTTCGATAGAGGACTAAGTCTATCGAAATTCATCTTGCAGTGCGAGTGTAAACAACATGTATTTGATTTGGCTACAAAACGACGAAGTAATCGCCAGACTAACAAGATGTCCCTACAAACAAAACAAACAAATGCCCCACCAAACAATGACTTAAAGAAGGGCCCGAAGAGAAGACCCATTCATCGAACGGCAGTCGCGGTGGAACGTGAATTTAGCGAGGAAAAAAAAAAACAAACGCCGAGGAACCGCCGAGGAAATGCCGAGGTTAAAGCAGAGACAGAGATCTTACAAAGTACATTTATAAACAGAGGAAGAGACCTATGTGAATATATATATATGTGGGTATATGTACGTCTGGTTCGGTATCGTGCAGATTCAAATTACCGCTTCCTACATCTTTATATAAAGCTCTTGCCCAGTTGTAATGTCTTTGGCAATATGTTTTCTGCTCCGTAAACAGGAATCCGTGGAGGGGGGAAGGAGGGGGCATATACACCCGAATACGTGGGGGTATGGTTAACTACCCAATGGTGGGGGGATATTCTTCTTTTAAGCAGGCCACTGCGTATATTTTGCTGTGCAACATTGTTGCCAATCGGCGATTGTATTAACCAGCACTGTCAAAGGGCATTTGTCTTTACCCCAATACTTTAGGAACTCACACATGCATATCTCCTTCTGCTCCACCTCTCATCGGCTATGTGCTTCCGGAGCTTAGCATTAGCGTTATTGTAGCACCATTTTCTAACATCGAACCACAATCTTCCGGCAAGTTTAATTGCCGTGGCCTAAGTCCCTTTTCTATGTTTTTTTTGTAATGCCATTCCATTCTATCACAAGTGACCCCTGGTTACGGCCATTTGTCACATGAGGGAGTTGTTACAACCCCACCATCCATGTGAGTCATGCCATGGCTGCATTTCTCCTTTGGAGCCACTAAGCGGATCCAGACTAGACAAGGTTAGCCGCCAACCCCACACAGTAGTCATTCCTGTGTTGTATTGACCAGGAGATGTTGATAGTTTACGTTCATCTGCATCTGATTTCCTCTAGCAACATGTGCTGGCGCGAATGATGTCGTTTGTCCTGCTGTCGTTTGTGAGTCTGTTAGATTTATAGATAGACTGGTTTCACCCACTTTTACTGGTGTATGGATATCTTTCCCAACTGCGAAGAGAGTACACCTTTAAACAGGATTAAACAGGACTAAAGGATAATCCATGTAGATACCTCTAGAACACCCCAGAGTCACACATTCTCGGTTCCATTTTACCCAATAAGCTGGGAAGGCGTTATTCTTTACCCGTCAACGTTCTGTCTTCTAGCCAATAAAATTCTGGACAGAAAAGTGTTGCAAATATAAATCTCGCCTAGTGGGAATGGTACACCAATACGTGAACTACACCTCTGGTCTACTTTAGGTGTGGTTGTAAGTGTATACTAACAGAAGACCTGGGGGACAGTATACCGACACGGTGGTTCTGGTTTCTACTAGCGCATACATTTGCTCACAAGACGTACTTTATTCTACTAATACACAAGAATATACAATAAGTTTACATGATGCGTATATCAACACAGCAGTTAAGGGAACCCTGGCCCTGGACCCATTCCAGTGAACCAATCAGAGCCTAAAAGGAAGTCCTGGGAAGGTTCCACTTGGTTTGATTGGGAAAGCAGGTTTTGCTGCTGCTGTTGTTGTTGTGGTGGTTGCTGGTGCTCTTGGATAAACTTCATTCGTTCTTGTTGTAGTTGGAACTGGACGCTAGCCTGTTGCTGGGCTTGGCTGATACCGGCATCGTCCTTGCTGAAATCCAATACTTCATTTAGCAAGGCTTCGTCATCGAATACCGGTTGTTGTTGTGGCTGTTGTGGCTGTTGTGGCTGTTGTGGTTGTGGTTGTTGTGGTGGTTGTATACCCTGTTGGTAGTATGCTTGCTGTAGTGCTGGCTGTACCTTTTGTACAACCAGTTGACCCACCGGTTGACCCATTGGCTGTGGCACCCTCGGTGGTCCGCCTTGGTAAAAATTCTGCTGCTGCCTTCGTTGAGAATTAACCATAGCACTGGGATCTACCGAGGTCCGTCTGCTAGAACCATTAGAATACTGTTGAGCTAACGGCTGCGGCGTTGAAGACTGTACACTAGTCTGGGCACGGCCGGCGGCCTGGAATTGGCTTTGGTTCTGTTGTTTTTGGCGCTGCTTGAGCATATACTGTTTCTTCTGGAGGTTGTTCTGGTTCTCCATCTGTAGTAGATTGTACTGGTAGTCGTTAATGCCTTGGTTATTGAACGTGGTGACTACAGGACTGGACGGTATTTGTTGTGGCATGGGTATTTGCAGGCCTTGTTGTCCGTTGGCGATTAGTGGTGATTGTAGTTGTTGTTGGAACTGTCTGTTGGGCTGCTGCTGCTGAAACTGCCTATTGGGCTGTTGTTGCTGCTGTTGCTGCTGTTGCTGTTGCTGCTGTTGCTGCTGTTGTTGTTGTTGCTGGTATTGCAATTTCAACTGCTGCAATCTCATCTGTGGCTGGTGCTGATGAGCACCGCTTATATTCGGCGAGGAGTTGCTGCTGCTGGAAGTCACCTTGTTGCCGGTTGGACGGGTCTTTGGAACAACCATATTGCTACTGACTGACGTGTGGCGCGATGCCGGAGCCGACATCGACATTGCTGACCGGATTGGCTGAGACTGTAATGACTGCTGCAGGAACTGCTGTTGCTGTTGCTGTTGCTGCTGTTGACGTTGCTGCTGCTGCTGGAGCGCCATCAACTTCTGCCCCATCAAGTAGTGCTGTTCCTGGTGCTGTTGAGACGCCATCTCTTGCTGGGACATGTATATGGGATTCTTCTGCATAAACTGCTGCTGGACCTGCTGGAGCTGCTGTAACCGACCACCAGTGTCGTCTCTCGCTGGTCCCGTGACAGTGGGACTTGTTCCGGCCTGCATTGCCCAGAGCAACGTCCACCATTCGTATAGAAAGGACTCTCCATCGCTACCACCTGAGCTTAGAGACATCAAAGGCACCACGAGATCCGGGGATGACAAGTCCTTAACCGTATGTGGCACTAACGGCGATTCTGATAGCAACGCATGCGCCGATTCATGCAACCCAGTCGATCGAAGATAGTTGTACAAGTGGGCATAGAGGAGCTGTTGGGAGTCTTTGGCCAACAAGTCGCTGACGGTATTGGGGAGAATGTCCGACGACATCATGGGCGTGGTTGTTGGGTTGGTGTTGGTGTTGGTGTTGGTGTTTGGGGTCGCATGGGACATGTTATTGCTGCTGGCTAGGGAGTTGGATGATGTTGAAGGAACTAAACCGTCAAATATGCTCTGCAACTCTGTGTCGTTAATGCCGCTAGGACGAGTATACAAGTTATCGTCGTCAGCAAGAACTGTGGTGAACATTTTGCACTGGAGTCGACTTGGATTGTCTATAATGGCCAGGCGGTGATTAATGCTCTAAACGGAAAAATCGAAGAAGCGCAGAAAAAATAAACTAAAACGAAAAAAAAAAGCAAAAAAAGCCGAATAAGAAAAAAGGACGAAGAAAAAAAAAAAAAAGGAAAATCTGAATGGATTTTGCTGAGACTATATTCTTGACTGGAAACCTGGTTTCAATGGATGTAGTTCCCGGGATGTGTTGGTGGGAAGAAGGAGGAGCTACAGGTCACGTATTATATGGAATCTAGTGGGCCGACGACAACCAGTTGATGACTTTATAGGTAATATTATTTTTGAACTGGGAAAGTTTAGTCGAGAGGTTTAGTTTGGAGCCTATGTGACTGTTCTCCTCGGGGATCAGTATTTTATGTTTTTTGTTTTTTTTTGTTTTTTGTTTTTTGTTTTTTGTTTTTTGTTTTTTTTGTTTTAGAAGGGAAGAAGAATGGGCTTGTTTTTATTTTCTATTATTTTTCCAAATAGGATGCTAACAAGGTGATAAGGCCATAGTGGGTGCTGGACTATATTGTTGATGTGCTGGGATGGATGTGGATTTGTCGGGTTTTTATCGTGATCGGTGATGGTATAGGTGTGGCAATACCCAAGAATGCTGGGTGTGTGGTGAACGTTGATGGGTTTTAGCCGAACACGGAACATTTATATGCAGACAGTTAGGTGGGTATCTTCTATCCGGAGCTCCGAAATGTTCCTCCATGGAACTTCTTTGTGAAGGCCAGAAAAAAAAAGAAACTGGTATCACCAGACACCAGAGGAAATGACTGACGAAATATGCTTGTGCGAATACAGAATAAGAAAAAGAAAGAAAACCATCCAGGATTGGAAAGGTAGAGACCAACTCCAGGAGGTGTAGTACAGGAAGGAACCCAAAACAGAGTTCAAAACAGGGTCTCCAAAAGATGTATTGATGGAGGCTAAATATTCTCGGAGAGGCTTGTTCACCGAGAACCCAATCTCTCTATCAATATGATAGACTAAATGGGACAATTCCGCTGGTTAAACCTACCCCACATTTTCCATTGTATGCGCCTATCCTTAACCATACCTCTCTATTTTCGGCAAGAACGTAAATACTGTGCACCTAGAGATTCTGGCTTGTATGTGGGCTGAATACCCCGTTGATAGGAACGGCAGGAAATAACAGGTTTGTGCACCGAGCGCTATAATCGCGCGCACAAGTAAACGAGAGCCTCTCAAATTATGTTATACATGGAGTCACAAGCGTGATTTATCGCATGGGCAGTTCTCTCAAGCATCCCCTCTCGCACAACCCGTACATAAAACAAAGTGTAACAAGTCTAAGCAGGTGGGTGACAAGTTCGCTACAAGAAACTGGATTCGGGCGACTTCGAGAAAACGGCATCCACCCAGAACAAGCGAAACTACCAGTAGAATAATGCAGGTTTGGTTTACCCAGAACGTTCATATACCTGCCTATTAGAGAGGGGGAAATCCTACATCACCCAGCTGAATTACGCCATTCAAGAATACACTTCAATGCGGCTTAACGCATTCTTTACATCCGTATTGGATCTCACATGATCTAGGCACTGGCTGCATCTTAAGTCACGGGATTCACGTCGTTTTGGTTTACTAGCTGGGAGCGGGGAGGGGGGGGGCTGATAAATACCACCATTCACACCTGGGTCTGGAGACACGAGCCAGTCATGGTTTGATGGCAGTCTAGAACTAGCTCGTGGACGTCAAATGTGGCCTCATATGTACCATTTCTAGTACTATCCCTCCCTCATCCAGACAAACCAATTTACACAGAAAGCATACAATCCCACATACAGAACAAAACCACCCCGCTGTCGCCCACAGCGAGTGTTGTTGCTCCCCTACAAACGTGCCAAACATACACACCCACTCAGAAACACCAAGGGGTTCACCCTAAAACGGAGCAATGGTTGCCATTTACGAAACATACACCCCTCAACTCCCTTGAGAGGGTCCAGGAATCGTCTTTTCCCAGAAGGGTGGTACCGCTGATTACGCGGGATATTTTTTTATTTTATTTGAAATACCAATCTTGCAAGTGCAGTGTTGAAGTGTTGCTTATCAACACTTTCGAGTATTTCCGAGACTCTTTTTGGAAGAGGGGAGGGGGAGGAGAGTGTGTGGCAATTGTTCCGGAACAAACGTATTTCGGGTTAATTATTAAATAAACACCACCCACCAGTTATTGCGAAATTGGTAACCACCACCCCCTCCTCTGGTAGGAGCATTGCGTGAATCGACGAAACCATAATAACTATTGGACCACTTCTCTGGTCACCCAGCAAGGAAAAGTCCGCCAATAAACAGTTGCGTCATCGACTATTGGGCCTCCATCGCCGAGGATTGTGTGTACAGGCTATTTATTTAGCCGCAGGGCCAATGGAGAAGGTGGAACCACCATTCGGTGCTCGCCTTCGGAGAAAAGTATTTTACACAAACAAAATATTTTCTGTATTGGTTTTTTGGGGGACGGGACATTTTATCCGGGCCAGGACCCCCTAGGTGCGTTTTCAATTACACACGTCGCAGGTCTGTGTCGGATATGCTAAACACGGCAGACACAAACAAAGACACAGAAAATGCGCACAATGGGGTATTTTCTTGACCCCACCGTCGCAAAGCACATTTTTCCTGGGTTGAGCTTCCCTGGATGAGTATTATTTATGGGGTGTGCAAAAGACAGATATTTTTCAGACACAAAAGTATTTTTTTGTTACTTGTGCAACCAGGAAAAAATGGGTATTTCCACATTCTGGGAATATCTGCAAGGGACAATGGGCTCTCTCTGCAGAGCTTGATAAATATTTTGTGTGAAGGTTTTTTTTTTTGTATTCCTTGTGGGGAAAAGCTGGAACAATGATGATCAAACACGGCACGCTCAATGGCTGATTGTACTGGATTGTACTACCTGGGAACGGAATCCTGGTGGTGTCTATAATACCGCAATCACCCGACACGCACTCCTTGCTACTTGTTTCTCGTATATATCAATTATACCAAGGAAGGTGCATTAGTGGTTGCCTAAAATACCTCGTCCTGATTTAACCTTGGCAACAGCAACGTTTAACCACCGCCGGAGACTGGTTAATTCTTTGTTGTGATTGTGCTAGACGGAAGGAAAAGCCCACCGCCGCCGCCTCAAACAGAGCTGTTCCTCACAGCGTCATAAATACCAGTCACCGTATCTACACACGCTTGTTCCCACGAAGTATTCGTAAATTGGTGTCTCCCGTACCCTGAACCACCAAGGACTTTCTTGACTAGTTCAGAGGGGGGGGATATTGTTGTTCTGGTATCAGACGATCACTCAACTAAGGGATTCGTATCTTGCAGAACAATCGGAGAGGTTTCGCGGACACGACAGCAATTAAACCATCCTTTGTTTGCCGGCAGAACAAAGAGGTGTCAAGCATATTATGTACTCCAGGTGAACCGGGATATAAACAATCGTATCAAAAACACAAACGTATAGCACCACCTCTACCCCCCTCCACCCCCCTGTTTCCCCTCTTGTTATCACCATGTTTATAGTGTTGGGAGTGTGCAAACAAGGACCTCTTGAACAAAAGAGTTGATAAGCCCTTTTTCTTCTGTGTGGTGGGTTGAAATCTAGAACCGAGAACACAGAACCTGCCGGATACAAATTGCTGCCGACCTGTTCCCGGGTACCGATACTGAAACCTTTGTCTTTTTTGTTGGCTTTTGGTTTGTTGGCTTGCTGCCTATACGTGTGGAGGTGGGTGTGGGCAGAAAGTGTCTTGCATAAGAATCATGTCAGATAACTACGCGCTACCAAATGCAAGGTCATACATGATTACCAAAGTATTTACTCAGACTATTCTTCCGCCTTCTCCGGGCTGGGCAATTTGTCAGCTGCCTGACCCAGCCACCAGGTCGCCGAGGTGCTCGTCCCGTGCCTCACCCCAAACTAAACAAGTGGCGATGCCTAAACGGGCTTTATTTCCGTGTTTCCAAAAGGTCCGTGGTTTTGTGTGAGGTTTCGAGGAACAATTGAAACCAGAAAAAGAAAAATGTCTGATTCGGATCATTCCTTTCATTTTCTTCTGTATATGTGACTGTTTGGAGAACACAGTTTTATAGAGGTGTATGTAGTTAATAAGCACCCTCCCCCCTAGGACTCCACCCACAATGGTGATGATTTCGGTTGTTCATATGGCAAACGTTAAATTAGAAATCTACGAGTTGACGATTGTTTATAGGTTTCGGATAAACAATGCCGAATAATGGACACTGGCTTGAAATGCGGAGCAAGCATTTTAGCCTCGCGTCATGTGAAGAAAGAAAAAAAAAAGACCAAAAAAAAAAAGACCGAAAAAAAGACCAAAAAAAAAAGACCGAAAAAAAAAAGACCGAAAAAAAAAATAATATGGTAAGTACACGGAAAATGGTTAACTGACACAAACCACAAGTTCTACGGAATGACCAGGTTTTAGGGCCGAGTGCCTCGAGAATGTTACCTGTAGTGATATAAGGGGGTCTAATAAGTCTGGATCTGACGGGTAGTTTGTGAGGTTTAGACTGAGGGGGGGCAGGGATGGTTTGGTATGTACTTGCGGTTTTTTTTTGTATTGTACTTTTTCCTTAATTCTGTTTACGGAAAAATTGACACATTCGTGGCAAATGGACTAGTTTTTCCGGCGTGTACTTTTTTTTTTATTTCTTTAACGAATCCACAACCAGCATTAACCATAGACATTGAAATACCCTCCCCCTCTCCCCCGGGTTAGTATCAGCGTCGCCCTGGCGCTGATTTAGCAGCACGTATCCTACATAAACTTGCATCGTCCCTACGCACGCCTTCAGTCGTGGCTGACGGAGGTCAGAGTTCCACATTTTGCGATACCCGCTTATTTCTTTTCAGGATACGTAATCTGTCTGGGGGAAGTGCCCCTCCTCCAGAAAAAATAAAATGTCAGAGGTCATTTTTTTTTCTCTTTCTCTCCTGGCCAAAATCCGGTAGAGGAAAATAAACACAAAAAAAAAAATCACTCTGTAGACACTCCTCCACTTTTACGCTGCTTGACAAACTCCCAAAAATACTCAGAAGTGTTCCTTAGGTGGGGATCACAATGCGGGCACTCTTCGAGAACTGCAAATGTGTGCTGGAACACACACGTCTGGTTTCACCTTCCTCTCGTATACACCTTCTGCTGCCTAGCCACAGAGTGTAAACAACACACTTAGGTGTTGATGCGTATGGTGTTTAAATGACATTGTTCTGAAAATGTGTCTAGTATGTCGATTGTTGTTCACCTTATTTTACGCATAAGTTTCCCCGTTAATTTTGTAAACCCCACCAGGAAAAATTCTCTCATTCTTCCTGTAAGCAGCGAACAATGGAGTGGACGTACACCAGTCAGAGCTTATTTTTGTTGCCCCTCCGTTTTGTGTATCCAAGTTAGCGCACATTACCTGGGGAGCACGCAAAAAGAAATTCCGAAGGTCTTTTGTTTCAAGGGAAGGTTAATCCAGATTATTACGCAGACACTTTTTTTTATTTTGGCTACTTCAATATAAAAAATATCCCCGATATGCAGAGGAAAAAAATATCCCGCTCAAAAAATATCCCGCTAATAGCAAAAATCTACACTTGCAATCATGAATTAGCACCCAAAAGAAACAGCATCCTTTGTGTGCAATGTGGGGGACGTAAAGGCAGCACAACCCCCCCTCTTCCAGAGAATATAAATACGTCGCGAGATCCCGGTACTTGGAACGCAAAAGTTTCCAATCTTTTTCAACTATCTTTAGCAGAGCTGCTTCACAAGTATTAACTATACACAATGCACGGTGGTTCCGAAGGTAACGATATTCAAGCTATTATCGCTCAAAAGCGTTTAGAAATCGCCGGTAAGCCCGGTGTGGCCGGTTTGATTGCCAACCGGAAATCGTTCTTGATTGCCGTTTTCGCCTCTCTTGGTGGGTTGGTTTACGGGTACAACCAGGGTATGTTTGGTCAGATTTCCGGTATGCACTCCTTCTCCGAGGCTGCTGGTGTCGGTAGAATCCAGGACAACCCCACCTTGCAAGGGTTGTTGACCTCCATTTTGGAATTGGGTGCCTGGGTCGGGGTGTTGATGAACGGGTATGTCGCCGATAAGGTTGGTAGGAGATGGTCGGTTGTTTACGGGGTTGCTTGGTTTATTGTTGGGGTCATTGTTCAGGCCTGTACCCGTGGTGGAAACTATAACTATATTCTCGGAGGTAGATTTGTTGTCGGTGTGGGTGTCGGTGTTCTTTCCATGATTGTTCCCTTATATAACGCTGAGGTTGCTCCTCCAGAAATCAGAGGTTCCTTGGTTGCGTTGCAACAATTGGCTATCACCTTTGGTATTATGATTTCGTACTGGATCGGTTACGGTACGAACTACATTGGCGGAACCGGTGAAGGACAAAGCTCAGCCGCTTGGTTGGTGCCTATTTGTATCCAGATGGTGCCAGCCATCATTTTGGGTTCGTGTATTTTCCTTATGCCAGAATCCCCCAGATGGTTGATGAACGAAGGTAACGAAGAAAAGTGTTTGGATGTGCTTTCCAGATTGAGAAACTTGGACAGAAACAACGAGTTGATCCAGATGGAGTTCTTGGAAATGAAGGCACAGAAGTTGTTTGAACACGAGTTGGAAGCTACTGCTTACCCCGACTTGCAAGATGGTTCTGCTTCGTCCAAGTTCAAGATTGGCTTCTTGCAATACAAGTCCATGATTACCCACTACCCCACCTTTAAGAGAGTTGCTGTTGCTTGTTTGATTATGACCTTCCAGCAGTGGACTGGGGTGAACTTTATTTTGTACTATGCTCCATTTATCTTTGGTTCCTTGGGTTTGACTGGTAACACCACTTCCTTGTTGGCCTCTGGTGTTGTTGGTATTGTCATGTTCCTTGCCACCATTCCTGCCGTGTTATGGGTTGACCAGTTGGGTAGAAAGCCTGTGTTGATTTCCGGGGCCTTGGTTATGGGTATGTGTCACTTCATTGTTGCTGGTATCTTGGGTGGTCTTGACGGTGACTTCACCAACAACCAGGGTGCCGGTTGGGCAGCGGTTGTGTTTATTTGGATCTTTGCCATTGGGTTTGGTTACTCGTGGGGTCCATGTGCCTGGGTCATTGTTGCCGAAGTGTTCCCATTGGGTTTGAGAGCCAAGGGTGTTTCCATTGGTGCCTCTTCTAACTGGTTGAACAACTTTGCCGTGGCCATGTCCACTCCTGATTTCGTGGCCAAGGCCAAGTACGGTGCTTACATCTTCTTGGGGTTGATGTGTGTCTTTGGGGCCTTCTACGTTTACTTCTTTGCTCCTGAAACCAAGGGAAGAACCTTGGATGAAATCGACGAATTGTTTGGTGACAACTCCGGTACCTCGAGAAGAGAAGCTGAAATCCACGACCGTATTCTTAAGGAAGTTGGTTTGCTTGACTTGATTGGTATGGAAGAGTTGGACTCTGACAGATCCAAGACCGAAGTCAACTACCAAGAAGACAAGAATGCCGACGTCGCCAACGAATCTGAAAGTGCTTAAAGGAACAGGCTTCTCTTAAGTGAAGGGTGTCATTTTTTACTTTCTCCGTGTGTATACGAATATTGTTTAAATCCTAATATTAATAAACAGAGTATTATAAGATGGCTAGCACTGCTTTTAGGCCGATTGCCGAGCCAGACGTCAAATTCAGTTTGGAAACAGGATATGTGTCACCTTTAAGTTTATCCGGGTTGGTGTAGACGAGCAAGTCCATTTCAAAACATGCCATTATCTAACCGACATTTCCTAATCCATTCACATCGGGTAAACTTGTCTTATCGCTGACGAGCATTTACTTGAGGGCCCCACACCAGACAGGTCTAGGTGTTGGAGGTAATTCGCAACCGGAGACAATCTAGACCATTTTCCAACTGCTCTGCATTTTAGAGGACGTCTCGCTTGACCAGCTATGGAAATGACATCACCTTATGAACGGGAATGTAGCTTTCAGTGGGGTGGGGCATAATTTGGATAGTGGTTGCTGTGGCAGTATCCTTTCGCCAAGCACCCATTTTTGTACTCCAGCGGTTATATCCATATCCCCTCCCGGCTACAGAAACAGCTCTAAAGCGTGCATTTAGCAGGAATTATTATACTGTACATGTTCCACATCACAGACCAGATATACACCGCGTGGATATTGCCAACCACTGGCCCCAGTTTTGGCAATACCATCGGCCAGTCCTATTGCAACCCAGCAACCGTCATCCCGTCGTAAAAAGTCCAGCTCAATTCTGATACCGGGCTCAGTACCAAAGAGGCGAGTGTAAACCATCAAGTTACCAAACTTCAACTTAGTCATGATTACTTAAAATGGATACAGCCACTTTAGACTGCTTAATGCACTCAGCATCTCTAACCTATACGGTCACATTCAAACGCACACAGAAAGATCACCATCCCACGTCAATTCACCGACCCTTTTCTGAAACACGATCTAATAACAGACCAGTTCCGCCACAAACCAGCACGGTCCTTTTCCTTTCCCGGTCACGGCATTGCCCTCGCTAGAACTACCGAAGCCGTGTTGTACCTTGCTGGTTTGTGTTTTCTATGGTGACAAAAAAAAAAGAGACCCAAACAAGCTTTTGTGTTTGCAACATAGTCAATTAGATGGTTCTTACTAATGAAGGATTCAATCTCACAGAACGGTTACCTTCCTATGGCACGTCATTTCCATGCATACACGGGGAGAACTCGGAATAGACCCTCCAAGAAAATCGTCCAGGCTCAGGCTCATCTCGAGGTTTTAGGTTTGTACTTTCTCAGGAAGGAATGTTACACAATCCAGTAAAGGATGTTCTTTCTAGAACGGTTGCCAAAGTATACGTATGACATAATAATGCAACACTAGCATAGCCAGGTGGAGCTACACGAGCAAATAAGACACTGTTTTGGGTGTTGCTCGTTCCCAGCTTTCACTCCTATATATATATATATAGTGAACTCCCGTCCGTGCTTCCTCTCACTTCAAATCTATTCCCACAAGCAATGACGACCCTTCATCTTCTAGTAGCTGCTGGATTGATCAACTCGGCATTTGGTGTCCCTGCTGCCAAGCGAGACGATGCCCTTGCGCCAACTGTACTTCCCGAGGTGCCAACGGTCACTTCAACGCTCTTCACAGCCCTGAATACCAACCCTCTGAAGCAGTATGGTGAGACCAAGCTCATTCCCATTTCTTCTAAAAAGAACCCCCTCGCCACTGAAGGGGTTAAAGTGTCCTCGACATTGAGAAACTCGATCGAGACCACCTCGTTGACGCAAGCAGTGGTTGTGAGCGAAAGCTTTGTAGCTGCTCTGGAGGTGTTCTTTTCTGAATTTGCAGCCACCACTGATATCGCCGTGCCTACCGATATCGTCCCCACTGGTTCGCTAGACAAGGTTGAGAAGCGCGATAAGATTGAGAAGCGTGCCACCGGTAATGAGAAGCAAGGGGTGCTCAAGGTTGGTGTCTCAAGCGCCAACGGGTTCACGGGGGATTTGTTCAAGCCCATTTCCACCAAGGGTGTCACCTCGGTGTTCAAGAAAACGGCCCTCCCATTAACCATCCCCAATGGTGTTTCCAACGGCAAGGACAAGTACCAAACCAACAAGTTCTACACCAACTTTATCGTTGGAGACCAGACCGACACCGTCTGGACCCACCCCTTTGGACTTAACTTTATGAAATCCCGGTACTATGGGCTTGCCATCCAGGCAACGGTGCCCGAAAGGAGAGTATTTGGAAACCCACCCAGTGCCGATGACAAGTCGTCCCCATTCTACTTCAACCCCATCAAGATCAGCGAAATGATTATCTCTGCCACCGCCTTCACCTCGGACTCCAACACCAAGATCAGCGTTTCCTCGATGAAGATTAACTCCGTCAACGTTAAGTTATCGGTTGACGGGTTGGCCAAGAAGAACTACATCGACATCCCCGTTGTTCAGGGAATGGGGTTTGTCACATCCATCTACCGCGGGAACCTTGTGCCTAGAATCGACTCCAATGTCGGGTTTGCCAGCCTTGTTCTCGAAGAATCTTCGTCCCTCACCAAGGCCAACCTTTTGCGGTACCGCGCCACGTTGTTCAATGGCGTGCAGTACTTGGTGTACGTGAAGGTGCCTTCCAAGAAGAAAACCACGGATTTCTCCCTCAAGGTGAATGGGTCAAACTCGATCGTTGGTTCCAAGGCTATGGACGGGTTGATTATCCAATATGCTATCGCGAAGGACGAATCGGCCGAGACTTACTATGACCAATGCGCCGGTATGTACACCACCGAATGCAAAGTCAAGTCCCATGCATACGGCGGCACTTCTGCAGACCTTGTGTTTGCCTACTCTAAGAAGGGTTCGTCCATCTCAGGCAACCCCCTTGTATTTATGTTGCCCCATATCTCCGATGCCGTTGATGCCAACACTAGAAAGGCCGCCACCAACGTTACCTTAATCTCTTCAGTCAAGGGGGAGATGAAGGGGTACGCCACCAGTACAATTAAAACTGTGGAAGAGTTGAACACCAACGTCCAATTCCTCCCCTGGGTGCAAGAGATGGGGGACAAGGCTCCTAGATGGACAGCGGCGCAATTGCAATTGATCGCCAAGGTTGCCAACAAGGAATTATCGGTGGACATTAGAAGGCTTGTAGGCTCGCAAAACTCCAATTACTTCTCTGGCAAGGTGTTGGACAAGTACGCGTTTATCTTGTACGTGGTTAGCGATATTATCGGGGACGAGAAATTGGCCAAATCCACCCTCAAAGTGTTGAAGGATGTGTTCCTGGACTTCCGGAACAATAAGCAGTTCTACCCATTAATGTACGACACGAAGTTTGGCGGTATCACCTCCACCGCCTACCAAAGAGGCGACATCTTTGCTGACTTTGGCTCCAGTTATTACAACGACCACCATTTCCACTATGGCTACTTCATCCATGCTGCTGCAGTGATTGGGTACGTTGATAAGAAGTACGGTGGTACTTGGGCCAAGCAGCAACAGCCATGGGTCAATGCCTTGGTGCGTGATGTCGCCAACCCATCCCCCAGCGACCCATTCTTCCCTGTATTTAGAATGTTTGACTGGTTCCAAGGACACTCGTGGGCTTCTGGTTTGTTTGCCGGAGGCGACGGCAGGAACGAGGAGTCGTCGTCGGAAGACTACCACTGCTCGTACGCCATCAAGTTGTGGGGGAAGGTTACCGGGAACAAGAGAATGGAATCGTACGCGGACTTGATGTTGGCGGTGATGAAGAGATCGATGAATACTTACATGTTGTACTCGCTGTCCAATACCGTCATCCCACCCCAGATCACTGCTAACAAGGTGAGCGGCATCTTATTTGAAAACAAGATTGCTTATACCTCCTACTTTGGTGGACCCGACACCCACCCAGAATACGTCCATGGTATCCACATGTTACCAATCACCCCCGCCTCTGGGTTGATTAGAGGTTCTACATTCGTGAAGGAAGAGTGGGACGATAAAATCTCCAAGTTTATTGACAGGGTGGACAGTGGTTGGACGGGTATTTTGAGATTGAACCAGGCCTTGTACGACGCCAAGAACGCATTCAAGTTTTTCTCTTCCCGTGACTGGAAAGACAGTTACTTGGATAACGGCCAGAGCAGAACCTGGTCGTTGGCCTTCTCCGCCGGGGTCATGAATGCTCTTGCCGCATGAGGGGGGAGAGATTGAGAAGTGATTTACATTAGAATATATGACCCATTAGATAATCCATTTAGAAATGCATATGACCTATTCATACTTTTAGTAGACAATAGATTAGTTACTGATATCTGTCATCACCACGGATGAGCTTCTAGTCCAACCAGCATATCTCTGTAGGTATATTGCGGGGGCGGGGGCATTTCGTCACTTCGGCCGAGAAATGCAACTTCTCCGCGAAATTGCTCGGAGTTAATCGTACGAACTTTTTCACCCGCGTTGTACTAACAAAAAAAAAAATATGCCAAATATAAATAGCCCCGGATTTCGCTTGCCTTGCGGGATGCACCCATCACTGGTTTATGCTTCTTCTTGTAGTTATAGCAAAAGGAAAAGCAGTAGAAGTAAACAATCATGGCCAGCGAACAAGCTTATTATAGTAAAGGATTCAAAAAGTCCATTTCTGATACCCACACGTGGAGAAACGTCGACAATTCGGCCAAGGTCACCCTAAAGGTATTGAAACCCGACTTCCAAGTGTTGGATGTTGGGTGTGGTCCCGGGACTATCACGGTGGACTTTGCTAATTACCTTCCACAAGGGTCGATTGTGGGAATTGAGCCCACCGTGGAACTCGTTGAGGCTGCTGAAGCGTATAAGAAACAGTATTCTGCCAGCCACGCCACATCTCTAAGTAATGTTAGTTTTAAAAAGGGCTCTATCTATGAAATTCCCTTCCCTGACAACTCTTTCGACTTGGTCTATTCCCACCAGGTCATTATCCACTTGGAAAACCCCGTGGATGGGCTCAAGGAATTGAGAAGAGTCACCAAACCTGGAGGGTATGTATGTGTAACCGATGCCGATCTCCTCTCTTATGTAGTGTATCCAGAGGAGTACAACCTTCTCAGCGAGTACCACATCATGAAGGCCAAGAACTCATCTACTGACACCAGGGCCGGGAGAAGTTTACGCAGCAAGGCGTTGAAGGCCGGCTACGAAAGCTCGCAGATCACCACGTCTGTATCCAACTGGGTGCTAGCTGACGATTTGGCATTGAAGCAGAAATGGGCGCAAGTGTCTATTACTAGGGTCAATAATGGGGGAGAGGTGTATGACGCTGTTAACGAGGAAAGAAATGCCCAGTTGACCAAGGAGATTTCTGAATTATGGGACAAGTGGCTGAAAGATGACTCTTCCATAGTTGTGCTTAGCAATTATGAAATCACCTATAAGAAGTAGCTACCACAGAGTAAGAGATACATGTTAGATAGTTGATTATTCATGATAAAACCACGTAAATACCGCTAAATAGCACATGCATATATTGTACAAAACAAATACATCAACCCACAATACAAACACACCCACATACAACCTAATCGAAACTCTTAATCAACTGGTCCAACGTCAAGTCGTTAAACACGTCCAAATAAGGGTTGTCCAACGCCAAATACTGCTCCATAGTACTGTTTATCTGACTGCCATTACCAACCGGTGGGCGCTGTCCCAACCCACCCTGGGAATTCTCAAATACCGCAGGATCCATACTTGTGGTTACCTGGTTAAACAAATTGTCAAGATCGCCAACAAAGTTATCCTTCATGTCCTTGCCCTGGTTCATGGGCGTGGGCTCCCTGGCCTTATCGGGCAGGCCAAACAACTCGATCCAGTCATTTATCACCTGGGACTTGTTGAGACTCATAACCGCCCGCTTCAACACCTCTACCAAGTCATTGATCTGCCAAAGACGCAACTTGAAGCCGGTCAATACGTCATACGTGTGTGGGTTCTCCTGGCGGCACTTTTCCCGTTCTTTCGGGTCGTACAAACTCCGGTATGGCTCGTCGGAACTTATATTGTTGATTATAAACGTGTGCGACTTGCTTATTCTCCACGCGTACACATACCGCTTGCCCAACTTCCAGATCCCCACTGTGACTAACTTGGCACATTTGGTTAGCCAGTACATCAACTGTTCGGCACCTTCAAAGTATTCTTTGTGGTGGGGGTCAAGTTCCAACCCTTGAAGCTTCATGGACCGCAAAGTATACTCCAACCGCACTATTATCGAGAACAAAATCCCGTTGGTGTTATTAAGCGAGCCCTCGATGAATGGGTTCAAGAAGAAGTTGGCCCAGTGGCAGAAGTAGTAGTGTTGGTGATCCAAGAGCCGGAAATTGTTCGGCATAAAGTCATCCACCAAGACACAGATCAACTTCTTTAGATAGAAGAACGCCAAATCTAGGTTCTTCTCCTTCTCGTAGTAAACAAAGAAATGGAAGTACACGGACGTAAGAAACACCATGGTTTGCATGTAGTACGGCAAGTAAAACACCTTGCCAAATAGCTCGGTCTTTGCATCATCGGTTTCATTGATTGCATCAGCAAGCACCTTCAAACTAGGGCTCAAGTGTTCACAAATGTACACTTCCAAGGCCCCCACCTTCTCCGTCAAGTCGGTCATCTTTACGGTATTATTCACGTCTAGTGTCAATTTCAACACGTCGCGTAAACGGTCGTTGAACCCTTGCAAGTTGGCGTAGGTTTCGGTGAGGAAATTGTCAAAAAACGAAAACCCGATATTGGCATTTCCCGGTTCCACAAAGGGGAACTTGGTATCGGAGTACACCGGATTGGTGGCTATGGGACTGCCGTATGACGACGCTTGTAGGAGATCCAAATACACCAAAAAGTGCCACACCTTTCTCCGGAGGTTGTTTACCTTCACGTCTGCATTGTACCCGCCTAGCTTGCTGGGATCCCTATTCAACCCTATAGCATGCGCCATATGGATCAACGTCCCGTTGTAGATCTGGAACTGGTTTCTATCTGGACCCTCAGCGTCCTCGGGTGCGAAATAAAAGTACGCCCGCAAGAGCAAGGTAAACTGCAATATAGTGAAGTTGGATTTCTGGAACAACTGAAACTTGGTTATACAGAACCGTGCCATCTCAATAAACTCAAGCCCAATCTCGCTCTTTAGGAGAATATGCAAGTTCGTGATTTCCTCTGGGGTATAACACGTGGGCGGTGTAGTCGAAGATGTGCCACCGCTGAGGACATAGTTGTTGAACTCCTCGTTATTCGAAATCAACGAGAGGTAGCTCATCCGCAAGATTATCAACAAGATACCGAGGTGGGCATGGTCCAAGTTTTCCTCGATATTGATCTTTGTGACATACTCATCTTCAAACGATGCCTTCCCAATCAACTTTTCTATAGCCGGGGTGAATGTTGTTTCGTCGATAAGAGGTAGGAACGGATAGAGAAACTTAAAGAACCGGTTGACATGGATCCAGATGATTTTCCGGCTCGGCAATATCTTGGCAATCTTCTCAGGAAGAGGAATAGAACTATCGTTAAAGTAATCTTGGTTGGTGGTGAAGTTCAACCCCAAGGGTATTGCAGTCTTGTTGATCTTATGTTTCAGAGTATCAAACTGTTTGAACGCACTAAGATTCAATCTCTTGAGCACCTGGAACGGAATCGATGCCAAGATATCGCTGACATCGGTGTGGCAAACATTTTCAGTGCCAGCCTTGTTCCCCCTTCGAACAATGTCGGATTTATAGCTCAAGTAGGCACATAAAGTCTTGAGAGCAGGATCCTTACGTACAAACGCATGCCAGGTAAAGGGTCCATGGTTAATCTGGGCTTTATCCGCGTCCTCAGTGAATGAATCGTACTTGTAGAAACAGAACTTATCATCACGAGATTGGATGGGGTTTACTCCCATGACTGATTCGGCATTGGTGAATCTAGAAATAATATGCGAGAGCTGGCTGGTGATCATATACACTTCCGAAGAAGGCATTTGCGACATGGTTGTTTTCAACGGCTTCTCGGGGTTTTCTGCAGTTGACGTAGCATCGGGAGTGACATAATTGTGCTCCGAAGGCACCGAAGTTGACGGGATGGTTGTTGGTGTGGAATTGTCGTAGATAGTGTTGTTTGCAGAAAAGATCACATTGGTGTGGCTATTAGGTATAGTAGAACCATTCAAGCGAGTAGCAGCAGCAGCAGCAGCAGCAGTAGTAGTGGCAGAAACAACAGAAGTAGCAGTACCAATAGCTCTATCACCATCACCACCAACACCACCAGTACCAACACCATCACCACCAACAACAGAAAATGATCCATTCATGTGCGGATTGGTTCTCTGTAGTACCGACACCATAGGTACTGGTTCTTCCGGGACACCCGGTTCTTCCTGTACATTCAACAAACTATCCACATGAGTACGCGTGAATTGCTGGGGATTCCCTACCGGCTGTGATGGTAAAGGATTAGGAGGGTTATATGGTTCAGTATATGAACAATATTCCTGTGTTTTGTACACTATACAGCTCTTACAAGGTGATCCTCGATCACACTTGACCTTTCTATGCTTGCACACATTACAAACAAGCGTTGATCTATTCCGTTTCTTTCTTGGCCGGTCTTCTACCGGAGAATCCCGAGGACGTATAGGTTTTTCCAGCATTGCCGAGTATCCTTTTCTTAACACAAAAAATTTCCCAGTAAACTTAGTATAGCCATAGGAAAGAAAGTTTGTTTACCAGCCCAGTTTAAGAATCTGGCAATGAAAGCTTCTTATTGATGAAATATTTGGGATATGATTACTAAGGTAGGAAGAATAGTCATCTTGTATCCTCGGTGATAAAAAATTGAGGATGATGGTTGTAGAGGGCAAAAGAAAAAATATTGTCTTCGGTGTTTATTTGGGGAAGGTTGCGCCCCACTATGGCTCGGAGATAACCGATAAGGTATAATATCTAAGAACTGGGTGCTAATTGATATAATAAAGATGTTTCAAATGTTGGGTTGTACATAGAACGGTTATAGACTAAACTTGTTGAACTTCTTATACAAATTACAGTTATTTTGCTTAACTATAAAAATACCGGAGAATACACATCCCACTTGGACTGCAAAAACAATCCCCTATGATGGGCCCAATAGACACTTATGCCTTCTCAGAAACCTCTTCTGACAATACTTCATCCATGTTGGCTACGCTAGCACCTTCAATAACGTCTTCATCAAGGTTGGATCGGGGACCAGTGTAAGACCTATACCCCCAAACAAAAAAGTACACCAAAGATAATAACCAGGTGCCAACGTTGATCACAACCGTATAGTTCATGGTTTCCTTATCGACGATTCTGGAATCGGGAAACATAGTCAACACAATAACATAGCCCACCCAGCAAACCGTGGCAAAGTTAATTATGGTACTTAAGGTCTTTCCGAAATAAAATGGCCCCGAGATAAATCTCTTTCTGCCTAGTGGAAGTAACACCAACAAGACAGGCGTACCCCACGCCAACACATTCGAGGAGACAGCCAATGAGAATAATGCATTCGCTCCTGCTGGTCCAATCAACACCAACAACCCTAAAAGAAGAGCGATGCATCCGCCAAAGATGGTGGCTCGAACAGGGACCTGAATCTTGGGGTTCACATACTTGACGAAATTGTACACGATGGGCAAACCGTCATCTCTTGCAAACGACCATATTTGACGAGACGCAGCAATCAAGATAGACACCGACATCATATATTGGCCAACGGCAATTAAGGCCATAAATGCCACCGCCCACTTCTTCCCAAGGGCATCGTAAATGATTTGCGCCATTGGAGAACCAGTCTCGCTAGTAAGCACCCTCGCAGTATCTCCATCCTTGATGCAGGCAGCACAAACAATAACAATAAACCATCCAAATACACTACAGGCTCCAATAGAACCAAGGATTCCCCATGGAATTGACTTTTGGGCGTTTTTAGCCTCTTCACTACAATGAATAGCCGAGTCAAACGCACCAATAGTCCAGATAGCCGGCATCCAACTCAAGGCAAACGACCACGCGGTACTATACGTGGGTCTGGCATTCTCAAAGTTTGTAAAGATAAACTTTGCCGAGTTGAAGTTCTTGTGGAACCCAGCAGGAACAGCTATCAAGAACAAAATAACGAGGAAAGAGTTGATAACGATGGAAATGGTTTGCCACGACGCAGCGTGCTTGGTGGTCAAGCACGAAATAATGACATTGGAAATCACACAAGCAGCAAATACCCCGTAACACTTGGCGTCGGTGATTTCAAAGTTACCATCCATCTGAATCGACACCGCCGACAAGACCTCCACCGCAAACCCATAACTGATGCTACACAACCCACCAAGAAGACCCAATGAATTAGAGCACCCAATCAAGAAACTCAAGGGAACTCGGATCGCATCAGGAGCATAGTAGTTGGTGTAATAATACAACCCACCACTGGTTGGAATAGCACTCCCTAGAAACGACATCGACATACCAGTACAAAAGATGAAAATACTCGCCAAAAACCACCCCCACACTAAGCCAGCGGGACCAGCCTCTAGCCCAATAGCAATGGTTGACGAAATACTGGGCAATAATCCCATAATCGAAAACGCAATTCCAAACACCTGGATGGTGCTATAATGACGCCGCAACTCTTGTTTGTAACCAATCTGCGCCAACAATTCAGCATCATTTGCCGCCTTTGAACCATCGATTTCCCTCAAGTTTGATCTGATAGAAGTGATGTGGTGAAAGTGCTCCTCAGTCCTTGATCTAATGGACTTTATAGGGTGAAATTGTTCACCAGTTTTGGATTTCACTGTGTTCATTATTGATTAATCTTGTCTATAGTTACCAGAAGTGTTACAAGACAATAAGGGAGGAACGAAGCCACGAGGAATCACATTGCTTCTTATATAATGTAAAGGTTTAATTTATCTAAACACATGCAATCCACCCCTTGCATTCATCAATGGAACCCGCTATCTAAACAGCATGCGAAATTTCCATCAATGAGGCCGGTACCGTTTCCATGTTTGCAACCCCAGCAGCAGCTTATTCCGAGGAAAAGGCATTGTTGTGGCTTAAAGGTATCTCCACTGATAAGATATGGAACACGATTAATCTTGGCCTTCTTACAGGTTGGTCTTTGTAACCAGTAAAATAAATCACACCGCAGCGTCTTGCCTATTTAGGAAGGTGTAGAAGATCTAATTTTGCACTTTGGGCCTGGCTAATTTCTCAGCTATCTACCATACAATTTAAAGCCACTACAAGCCATCAATGGCACGAACATGTCATGGTCAATTATATTGTCTATGGGACTATAAAATAATGCATTTTAGATACGCCAATTGGTCAATTCTTCAAGGAGCTTATCATTTAAAATTCGCACCGATTTGTCTAGACTTCCCCCGCCCATACTATCGCGGATGGTTTCAAACTCACCAAGAAACCCCAGTGATGAATAAGCCACCTTCTGTAATTGTTTCAACTTCTGCCCGGTCAATTCTCTTATCTTCAAATCATTAAATAGGTCATCGTTCATAATATCGTCGTCTTCGTCCTCCTCCTTTAGGTACTTGTCGATGTCATTGTCATCCTTAGCGGCTTTGACGTTTTCAGAAGTCTCATTAAAGATCGCCGAGTAGTGGAAGTCCATCGACAGCACAAACTCGTAGGACTCCTCGTTGTCAGAAATGGTGGCTATGGGATTCCGCTTTGTTTGTAGACGCCTCTTCCACTCCTCCTTCTCCTGGTTCGACGTCACCGAGTAGAGAACCATAACAAAGACCACCAAATTGATGAACATTTTCGAGTCCTCGTCGTTGGATTTCTGGAACGAGTAAATCTCCTGTACCAAAAACTCAATCACGTCGGACTTGTTGTTCTCCAAAACCATATCGACAAAAGTGATCGAGAGGGCATTGTTAAGGAGCATGCGGTCCTTAATGGCTTGGTTGATATTGAGATTCTTGTCCTGGAGGGGACCCACGTGTTCACCAGGAACATCATCGATAACTGACGTCACTATAGACACGATATCCTTACACACAGGCACTAGTTCCCAGTCCCTGTGCTTACGTAAACTGTGCAAAATGGCTACTCCCTTGATGCGAAGAATAATCCTAAAGATCAACGCGGAAATATCCTGGCCCTCGTCGCTGGTGTTGGACTTGATTATCTCTGAAAGCACCTTCAAATGCACATTCTTGTCGTCTAGCCGAGTGGCCAAGTTTATCTCCTTCAAGAGCCAGCTTATTATGCTAATGGTGGACGGGATAAGGAAAACCTGCGACAAGTAGTCTAGTCCGTTGCTCAAAATGGCAAAGTCGATCTTGCCATAGCCAGTGGCCACAATCGCCTGCTGGTAGATGATTGGGATCAACTTGTAGATCTGCTTAATGCTCACCGATTTGATCAAGTCGTCCGACAACCCATCATTCTTATCGTCAAATAACGCATTAATCCACTCGTTGAGAAGATTGCTATAATTCACCGCAATCATTGCATCTTCTTCGTCATTAGTGGTGGGCACCTGGTTGGTCATGTTTTCACACAAGCCAAAGTAAAAGTTATTCATATAGTCCACCACGTACGAATTCCTGATGCTGACCCGTGACAAGTCCACCTGGAACGTTTCAGTAATCAAGATAATCCCCAAAAGGGCCACACCACAATAGGTGTAGGTGTCCTGGAAGTTTTCATCGTCATCATCGGTACTGAACTGCTCGCCATCGACAAAATCAATCAACTTGTATAATATAGACAACGGGTCCGAGGAATTGAACACAACATATTGCAATATAACCACATTGTTCATCACACATAGTAAGAGCCGGTTTAGTTTCTCGTGGTCCTTACTCAATATCAAATCGTCGATAATCTCCAAGATAATAAAACTCAAGTCTTGTTGGCGTTTGTTCAGGTAATCCAACGAACGAGACAAGGACCCAACAAACTCTATCAACCCCGACTCCTCAAGGGACGTGAATTCTGCATTTATATTTAATAGCTTCTCATTGAATCTCTGCCGCAAGCTTAAATCTTGGTTGTACGCCAGTAACTCTGCCACCACCACCTGCGGGTTCACATCGGGGATTTTCAGCAAGCACGACACTGGCACTAGCTTGTTTAATAGTAGTGCCTTCACAAAAGATACCCGTAACTCACCATTTCCCGCTATTGGCACGGACTCAAATGCGGCAAATACCGCATCTTCTAAACTCTCGTCATTGTGAAACCGTAAGCTTGCCAACGCCAGCGGTACTCGCGAAAGAATAAAATTCTTCAAGTTGAAGGCCACAAAGGTGGTTTCCGATTTCAAGAACTCCCAGGCCTGAAATATGCATCCAACGAACTCACAGGCTATCGTATACGAGTTTCTCGGTTCAGAGTCAGCCATAAACCGGGTGGTAAACGCAGATATAACGTCTCCATTATAGTCAAATCTCTTCATGCACTGGAGAATCCAAAACGTCCTTTTGGCCGTGTAGTAATCATTTAATCGGTCATTGGAAACTGTGTTGATACTTAACGTCGATAACGACGTGTGGCTGGTTACGGCATCGTCAATCTTGGGACTCCCAGCCAAGTTTCTCGACGGGTCACGTTCGTGCTTGATGATTTTACTATGGGCCAAGTGATCAATCTGTCCCTTGGTAAGAATGCTTTTACTCTTTAGTAATAAAAACGATAACAATTTGGAAAGTTTCAAGTTCTTTAGGATGGTGATCAACTTGATGACAAAGTTCTGCACCGGGTTGTCTTCTTTGTTGATCAACAATTTGCCAAAGTTGTCAATAACCGACCCCACCACAAAAATGATGTGGTTAACCACCAACTTCTGCGACACAGTGAAGGTTTTATCGTGGAGTTTATTCAAGTAGTCCAATGAGTACTGAATGAGGTCGTGGTTGATGAGGGTCTTGATGATGTCCTTATCGTACTTGGTCGACTTGTGCGAGAGAGTTCTATTGATCTTGGACAAGTAGATCACTTGGGTGTCATTGTGCAGTTTTCCCAAGTTTCTCCAAAACTGACGGCAGTGGCTCAATGAGCTTAGCGATAGTTCCACCACGAGGTTTTTCTTATAATCATTAAATCGCTGTTGTTTCAAGGTGGTGTTGGGGTTGGTCAACTCCAAGAGTTCGCCAATGTACTCGTTATCAGAGATGGTTCTCCTGGCTTGTAATTGGTCGATTAGGGAAATGAACGATTTGGGGGAGATCTTCTGGTTTGTCGCCTTAGCTGTGAGCTTTGATAAGGAGATTTCGTCCGCCATGGCCAGGTTGTCGTGTTGGTGGTGGTGGTGGGAACCAGAAACAGTGGGCGAAAATTATATCCTCGCTGTTCCCAGCTAAAATGGAAAAAAAAAGAGCCCTTTATATCTATGCGGGATACGTCATACTCCAACGGTCAACATGATTATAAGCTTGAGGTGTATAAATCAGTATAAAGATATATAACATATATATATATATATACTCCCGCCTGGTGGGCTATTGATCCGTAGATACGTCCTCTCCTATATCAAACGTCCCTTTAGTGCCAGCGATAAAACAAGTGACCATAACTGAAAAATGTAATCATCATCAACGTGCCTGGATTTGGCATTTTCTTTTTTATCTCTGTCCGTTTATAACAAGAAGTAAATCAAAAATGGATGGTGGAATAAAAACAAACTGTATAAATACAACTATGGTGCATGCAAGAATACACTCTCCAAAATGGTGCGAGCGCAATAGTAGTAGTAACATGAAATATAACAACAATAACGACAACAAAAAACACGCCATTAACAAGTATTCCAGAATGAAACTGTAGCAAACGTAAAGCAAACCCAGCAAGATAAGTCAGTACAATAAGAAAACAATGGTCATTCCTCGGCTTCCATAAACTTCCTCAGCTACCATAAACTTGAACTGAATCCAGACATGGAGCTGGAGTCGTCCTTGGATCCAAGGGCCGAGTTCCCGCCGGTGGTCAAGGTTATATTCGACTTCAACGATGCCGTGCTCTGGCCCCAGATTGAATTTCCAAGGGCATTGGACGACGCAGACCAGGTGGTGGCAGTACCACTGGGTAATAGCGTTGGAGAGTCGAGGAAATTAGCCGTGGTGGGGGTAATGCTCGCATTCGCCATAGGAGAGCTGGATATGGTCTTGGCTGGAGTTGAAGACAAACCTGCCGAGATTGACAAAAAGAACCCCTGGGGAGAATCCTTATTGGACGATGCCGTGGTGGGAGTTAACACAACTGGCGAGTTGGAGGTTGGACTAGTGCCGGCCGGGTCAAACAATTTGGAGTGGAACCCGCTCGGGGCCGTGGAGGTTGACGACGCCGAAGACGTTGAGGACTGTTTTGGGCCTAGTGTTGCTGATGTGGAGGCAACCGAATTGGTGCTCCCATTATGCTGCTGCATAAAGTTGGATTTCAAGTCAAACCCGCCCGTCACAGTGGAGGTGGCTGCATTGCCAGCAGGGAGTTGTGGGGCAGCATATGTTCGACCATCGGACACAATAGACGAAGTGGAAATGTTGGATCCTATGTCTGCGAATATTTGAGGGGGCTGGTATTGCGAGCGTGGTCCTTGTTGTGGTGTTGGTTGTTGTTGTTGTTGTTGTTGTTGTTGTTGTTGTTGTTGTTGTTGTTGTTGTTGTTGTTGTTGTTGTTGTTGTTGTTGTTGTTGTTGTTGTTGTTGTTGTTGTTGTTGTTGTTGCATTGCAAAAACCTGGGGGCTCGCTGGATGAGTTTGTTGCAGCTTGACATACTGGGATTGGTTATAATTAGTTTGTTGGTACGAGTTTTGGTAATAGCCATATTTCTGCTGGTGTTGGTATTGGCCTTGTCGGTTCTGCTGCTGCTGCTGCTGTTGTTGTTGTTGCTGTTGTTGCTGGAGTAGATAATTCTGCTGCTGCTGGTGTTGTACTGCTGCTGCTACTGCCACGGCAGTAAGCGTGAATTTATTATGTTGCTGGCTCTGGTGGTGATGGTACTGCTGATGATGGTAGTTACTGGAATGGTGCTGGTGGTTCTGATGGCTCTGGTGGTTCTGGTGATACCGCGAGGCATTATACCCCGACACCTGACCTAAACTCTGAAGCCGGGAGTTACTAAGGATGACCTTATCGATGTACTCAAGCTGGCTGGTGAATGGCACTAACTCCAATTTTTTCTTACAATAACCTTCCTCCGATGACATGCTATAATGCTAATGCTTCCGACTTTCCCAACTATAAAATTATAAATGTTCTTCCCACACCAAAAAAAAAAAAAACCACCAAAGTAAAAGTTTATGGTAGTTTGCGAAATTCGTATATCCTTCACCTTATAATAGTTGTTCGTTCCGCCTGGTACCACAACTGTATACAACCACACAAATTAATTTCTGCACCAAATAAATCGGAATAGTAGTTAAAACAAGCTCCCTAAAAAAAGGAAATAATTGACGATTTCAAATCCAAATACCTAAGCAGCTAAACTGGTGAATATCTGTAGATGGATGAAAACACCAACACTTACTCCCTCCTAAAATAAAAATAAAAAATTTAAAAAAGAACTAAAATCACTAGAATTGTACACCTAAACGAACGGAACCCTCACCTCTTGCTGGAAATATATTTACAATGAAGCAAAGACAGGTGTAATGCCGTGATAGCCAAACCACTATATAAGGTAATTTGATTTTCTATTAAAAAAAAAGGACCTGGGAGTGGTGGAATGTCAGTTAAATAAATAAATGACAAAATAAGATTGAACAAAACAAAAAACAAAATTATGCCTCTACACCATCAATTTAAAATGAATCTGTCCTAGGAAAATAGTTGGTCCGATGGATCTTCTTGAACAAAGATGGCTGGCTTGTCTGTGCACACTTCTCTTGACCAGAATAAGACGGGGTCAACGTTGTGGGGTTTTGTAGTTGATGTTGTTTAACTATAAGCAAAGAAAGGAATATCCTCAGCACATTTTTTTCTTCTTCTTTTTCTTTTCCCGCTGCCAGTGCGGGTTACTTGAGGATTGTCATCCACACGAGAACCACAATGGAAAAAAAAAATTGGTAGCGTCCAGGTTCGCGTTAATTAACGAAGAAGAAGAAGAAGGCAAAATAAAAAAAAACTGATACACCTGCATATAAATAGAACGCGGTCACGTGAGAGTTATATCATTATTGTATCTATTTGTACTTATTAAACCAATATACACTAACTACGATGGTGTTTGCCAGGCTGGAATACCGGAATCCTTGTTGGCTGGTTTGTTGGTAGTGGCATTTAATTGCCACGATGGAACGCCGATGCTGGCAATTCTTTCCTTTATCTCTTCTTCACTGGGGGTGGCAGTAGCGCTGGCTAGTTGCCATGAAGGTATAGTATCTGGTTGTGGTTGTGTAGAAGACATTTCCTGGTCCTGCTTCTTGTCCTGTTGTTTATCTTGTTGCTTGGTCTGCTCTTGTTGCTTTTCCTTTTGCTTAGCCTGCTCCTTTTGCTTGCTTGTTTCTGCCTCTTCTCTCTCCTTGTCGCGCATCTGCCACAAAGGAATCCCTGCAGCGGTAATCCCGCCTTTGCTCACTGAACCGGCAAGGGGGACCTGCTGTTCCGGCTGCAGTTTCTGAGTATCCTCCTCCGGCTTAGGAACCTCGCTGCTGGTGTCAGAAGCAGCCTTTTCCTTGGCGCGTCTCAAGATTTCCGACGCGGAAGGTATCGACGACACGGGAGCAATTTTCCTATCCGACCCACCAGCCTGCGATCCGCTGTTGCTTCTTGCCTTAAGCAAGTTCTTCAACGATTGCAATTCCTGAGTTATATCCGTTAACTCGTCAGATACGGTTTCCTTGGTGAGACGCATGTTATTCTTGATGCTGTTGCTCAAATTGTCGATTTCCAACTTCATCAACCGCAAATCATCGTCAAACTTCAACTTGTCCTTGTTGTACTTACTCAAGAAATCATTCACGTTCTCGATAACCGTGTCGATATCCTTCAACTTTTCTTCATTCTGGGTCTTCACCTCCTGCTGGTCTGCGCTCAACTGTTCCAAAATCTTGTCGATCTTAAGAAACTCTTCTTCGATGCGTTCCTTATCCTTTTCGAGAGCAGATTGCGTCGGTGGGAGAATGCTGGGAATCAAGTAGCGCGACACTACTTGGTATAGCCCGTAGGTCACGCCAGCAGTGGCAGTGGCCATAATGAAATAGTCTTTCCATGATCTCTCGGGAAGAGGAGGAGCAACATTGTAATAGTTCATGGGTAGCGGCATACCAGCAGCAGCATTACCACCAGATACAGCTGTAGAAACCGATGTCGTAGCATTCGTCGTAGCACCACTCTCATTGACTTTTCGCAACGCCTCTTCAATCTCGGTCTGGTTCAACCCTTTAGTCTCCAAAAACTCAACTTTTTTCGTCAACGGAGCATTGGAAACCTGTGGATCCTTCAAGAACGTCACCGCACTGTTGATTAACTCTTCGTTCATAGCGATGTTGGAAAGACCACTTTACCTGGACAAAAGGTGGAGTTTGGGGGAGGGGATCTTTTTATTACTGGAGAAAGTGGGGGCAACTGCCAGAAGGAAAAAAAAAAAAAAAAAAATTGGGGAACCAAGAACATCCGAGGTCCATTTGGTGATTGCCTCAAAATGTTACATGCAGGAATATACATTTTCCTTCTATATACAGGAGCACATACACCCCTTCTAAAAACCTCCTACTTCAATCTATCCTTATTCACCATTATTGTTGGGGTGAAGCTTCTCCTAATCAATTCCTCATAGATACACCAGCTGATCCCGGCACTTATGGCCTTTCTTCCTAATCGTAACGACAATCCTCTAAATAAATTTCTGGCTCCACCCGGCTCGCCAAGGAGTATCCTGGCAGCTTTTACTAGTGACGACTCGTTGGTCAACTGTAGTCTGGTTTTTATGGCATCAAACGGTGCCGTGATGGTGGTGCACGCGGTGGCAGCAAACACTGCCGAACTAGAATTAATTACGCTTGACCGCGAATCCCCCAAAGAGCTGGGGATCACGTGTGGTAGGAGCTCATTCTTGAAACTCTCATAGGTTAACACATATAACCCAGCATACGGACAATCTCTTGCTAGTGTAGCGAGTGACCCTTTAAAAAAATTGGCAATCGACCCGCGAGACATTGCCGGGTCGTGTCCGTGGTAAATTCCCCTTATTCCCTGCGACATAGAGCTGTAACTGTATATGTTGGACTCGGCGACGGTCTTTATAATGGTTATGGGCATGGTGATGTAGCCCACGGCAGCACGGGCAATAAACCCCGTGAGCAAATTTTCCACAGGGGTCAATTTAGGTAGGGCTGAGAACTTGGAGATTGTATCCAAGGATGGGTCATTTTTGCGTTTCAACCGGGCCCAAGAAGTTCTCATTTTCGACAAACTGGTGAAATACAATCCTGCACCGAGAGAAGTACGCATGGCCGAGGGTAGAGTGCCCCGCCATAATTCCTTGACTCGGGTCATCTTCTTGAGCTCCGACACGAGAGTTAGTCTCGACTCGGAGCCCGTCAACACATGCTGCTGCTGTAGTCTTGTCTTTAACAAATCAAACGGTTGTAATGTCACGGCAGAAATTAATCCCGCGATGGCCCCTGACACCAAATGGGTCGAGGTTTTCGTGGGCTGTTCCTCCGCTATATGGGTTGTTGGTGTGCCATATGTAATTTTGTTTACGTTTTCCGACATTTAAGAAGTTGCAAAACCTGGCCCGATCTGTTAATACAGGAATTTCGAGCGTATATAGGTACCTACAGGCATATAAATCCGTCTATGCTAACTACCAATGGCACTTTGATGAAGCATATATTTCATCGGCACTGTCTGCCACTTTATTTTTTTTCGCTCACCTTTTTTTTTTTTTTATTCTTTTTTTTTTTTTTTCCTTTCCCACATTTTCTGCATATGCAGAAGAAGGCGCTTTCGCTGTCAGATCCGGTTTGTCTACCCCGGATTTTCCGGATCTCACCAACATGAAATTCTCTATACATAAATAGGACAAAGGGTAGTTTTATGGAAGACATGATTGGTTGGGAGGGTTATCTAGACGATCTGTAGATTTGTGTGAGGAATTAAGCGTACACTGGGTACTTAATCTTCTTGGGAAATCATACACTTAGTACTTAATCTCCTTGCGGAAATAATCATACAGGTCCTGTGTCACTACCAAGATCGGATGTATCTCTTTAAGTCCGTAACACATCCGGTCCCATAACGATAAACTAGCAATGGCAAGAAAACTGTGCATGGGGTCGGGTCTCGAACCCACGTCCTTGCCAAATCCCCCAAATAGCTCGTGCTGGGTCCTTTGGATTAGATACTCTTTGGCACGCTCCATATTTAGCAATTGCAAATTCTCCGGGTCGATGATGTAGAGAGCTCCTGTGGACCACCACGAATAGCACGTGTCGCTTAGTTTATTCTCACGGCCATTGAACCCACCGATATCGACAGGACGGTAGTACTCATATTCTTCATCGCGGTACAACTCCACGGGGTAGTCTACTTGTCGCTTTATAAGCCAGTCTCGGGTCTGGTCGAGCGTGGCAAGCGGGAACTCCAACAATCTTAACGCTGCCACAGCACAAAACGTGTATCCCAAGTGCAGCTCGTCTGACACTTGCGAACTAAACCCTCCATTCGGATTCACTCTCGCAAGTATGTAGCCCAATAGCGCTTTGGTATCGATATCGTGCTGTCGGGCCGCAGCGTCAAATTCGTCAAACTTGACCAAATGACGTACCACCAAGGCTATATAGCATAATCTAAGGTCGGTCTCGCCAAACTGGCGGTACTGACCAGGTCCATCTAAATATAACGTGGGAACAAACCCCCCTTTGTCTGGCCCCGTCTTCACCTGGCACAACCGCAAAAAGTTCATTATCTTCGCCTGCGATAACTTGCGGGAATAGTTGGACTGCAATATAAGTAGATTGTACAACGCAAACAAGGTTGCAGACAAGTTTGCCGAGTCAAACTTGGGTCCCGCGTGCTTGAAATAGTTGGTGGCTCTGAACGCAGTGATGTCGTCGGTATCAATTAGAAATTCCCCGTAGATATACTCGCGATGAGACGCTAGTTCCTCGCTGGAAAAGGCGAGTTTCCCAAGCAAGTCCAATCCGTGTAAGCAAAAGTATATAATTGACAATTTATTAGAGTCCTCCGAGGCTGCCGAAGACGGCAATCCCACCAAACACCTATTGAAAAACCGTTCGTGCTTGGTAATTGAAAAGGTGTTCATTCTGGTGCAGACTTGTGATACAGTAGTGCTCGTAGTCAGTTGGACTTTTCCAGGGGAGAGAAGAAGAAGACATGAGCCTCCACAAAAAAAGAAAAAAAAAATAATAAAATAATAAAATAAGTCTTGTCACGTGATACGAAAGTCGCACTCGTAACTTAAGTTGGTGTGGAAGTTGGTTCGTAATTGTTTGTTGGTTGATGGTCCTCCAGATGGTGGCGTATGGTGCAAATAGTACATACTTGCTCTTTATAACAAGCAAGCTGTCTAGATGGGAAATTCCCGTCCACCAACCATTCTGCCGTTACGAAAAACTCCTCCACAATATAAAAAACCAAAGAAAAGGTAAAATGTATGGTGGAGTGGCACCTTTTGAAGAACTATATCCAAAACGGATAAAAACCATATAGTTACACCAAAAATCAATCCAAAAAAATAAGAACCGCAGATAACAATGAATTACATTCAATTCCCACCTCCAAGGTAGCAATAACTGACAGGGTTCAAACACTAGATAAACCGTGGCTGTGTACAACTGAGCTACTGAAGGAGATGGTTAACCCCACTAACCACGGTTTGCACGAGGCCCCAACGAAAAATTACACAAAAAAAAATTGGCAAAAAAAAAAAAAGAATCAACAGATATAGCAAGCTCGGATCCTCCGCTTGATCATTTAGCCAGACACACAATGTTGATGACACGCGTGGATATGACAGGGTTGTTTGTTTTTCTTGAACATTTTCCCGAAGTGGAGAACCATGAATCGTATCACCTCGTAAGTTCATTGTGGTGGCGGCGGTGCTATGCGTGTGTGTGTGTGTTTTTCAGGCCATGTTGGTTATTTTTGAAGGTTGCGAAAAATAAAAAAAAATAAAAAAATTTAGCGAAAAACGTGCTCCTCCTCCTTCTGGTGGTTGGAGCTAAAGATTATTACAAACTTTTCGTATGTTTCGGCGGTATATGTTTAAGTCACCCAGGAGTGCCTGGCATTGTCTTTGTTGGCGTGGATTTCATCGTGTGAATTCCCCCTGCCCTAAGATTATTTTGTTGTAGCTAAAAAATGGGAATTGCTGTATTCGGAGACGTGTCTGAATGGCTATGTTGCGGTAGTGAAGAAGCTGGGAATGGTGGTTGCTTTAGATGAAACGAATGGCCCAGCAACTTAAATTGTCCATTTTAAGTATTGTATTGTTGGTTCAATGGACCGTGAACACAATCAAGGCGGTCTAATGTGAAACCTAAAGCCTCCTCCCCGTCTCCCCCCTTCTCTCTCCCACAAGCCAAAAAAGTGGGAGATTGGAAACCAACTTTATTGCTAGTCCGGGTGGGCGGGCTAAATTGGTTATAAATAGTGATAGAGTTCGCTGGAGTTAGGCGTCCTGTTTTCTTTTCTCTGCTTTTTACTAACCTATACATTTGTAAGAATTACACCACAATGAAGGTCTCCACTTTAGCTTTAGCGATTTCTATTGCCTCTTCTATCAATGCTGCTGCTGCTGTTGATCAGAAATTGGTTAACTACTTGGTTGTGAGGGCTGACGAGGACACTACCACTGACACTGTTGGTGCTGCTGATGCTACTGATGCTACTGATGCTACTGATGCTACTGATGCTACTGAAGCCACTGAAGCCACTGATGCCACTGATGCTACTGAAGCCACTGGTGCTACTGACGCTACTGATGATGCTGAAGCTACTGATGCTACTGATGCTACTGATGATGCTGAAGCTACTGATGCTACTGATGATGCTGATGCTACTGATGATGCTGAAGCTACTGATGATGCTGAAGCTACTGATGATGCTGAAGCTACTGATGATGCTGAAGCTACTGATGCTACTGATGCTACTGACGATGTTGACGCCACTGACGCTACTGAAACCACTAACGCTACTGACGATGCGAGCTCTGAAACCACCGGAGCCGGTGCTACGAACGCTACTGAAACCACCTCGGGTAAAGGTGTTGCCAGTGGCCTTACCGGTGGTTTTGGAATGGCCATTGTCGCAGCCGCCGTTGGTGCCTTGTTGATCTAGTCAACTTATAATGTATATGTGTTTATCTTTGCCAACTAGGCTAGAGTAATTTGTAGAGTATATTAGAAGTGAATGTTTGTCTGGACACAGATTTGCATCTAGAGTAATTGCAGCCCGGCATTTTGCACCCTTTCGGTAGCATTGTTAGGACAATACAACATTGTAACTGCGTTTTGTGATGCCCTTTGACGGATATACTCTCCTGCCATCAAATACTCTCCAACCCCGCGCCTGGTTCTACTACTACACCGTCTCTCAGGCATAGTCGATGCCTCTGGCTATGGGATGGCAAAAAAGCCATCCAAATCCGCGCCAACGAAATGGTTTATACAAATAGAGAAATATCAGTAAACTAAAATACTAATCAGGAGATGAAACCAATACAACCACCACAGCTTATAATGGGTTCCTGTAAAACTAGTATACCCCAGTCATACTAGTGTTTCCCTTGATCGTTATACTCGTTTGAAGGCCTGCTATTTATATACTAATACGAAATCCCATTTGTATGTACATTTCATCCATACTAATGTCGCACGACTAATTCCTGCTAGCGGTCTTTATCGTTTGTTACCCACGGATACGAAATAAGCCGACAACAGTACGAGATAAAACGTGCAGTATATCTCCACACTCAGTTAGTAACCCCCCCCCCCAACTGTGACCCCAGCTGTGATTACCAATATTTTGCCCATTTATCATTTTAATTTTAGACTCCACAGTTTTATTGATGGAATCACACACACCCCCATTTATCTACCCTCCCACATCCTACTGAAATCCATTCCTCCCGCCAGGAACTCCTATACCGCCTTAGCACTGTTTGGTTCGGGTTTGTTTAGAAAATATTCACAAGTCTAGGTCTCTGCAGGTGGAGCATTTTGGGAACTTAGTTTTCCATAATAGGCAATCTAGCATGAAAAATAAATTGAGTTCCAGTGGCTTCATTATGCCATCAACAATTACTGCAAAATAATAAGAAAAAGAAGAAAAAGAAGAAATCCTGGTGGATAATATCTCCGACTCCCATGACTACACTTGAAGACCTTGGTCATGACTCAATTTTGGAATAGACCAGTCTTCGGTGGATCAACATGGAGGTATCAGAATAAAATGGACGGGTAGGGTACGGGTTGGTGGTGGTGGATATAAGTTGTCAATGAAAAATCCCCAGTTGCAGATGGCTGTATCACAACTCCTTATCTTCTTTGTCAGAATCCCTACATTCATACTTACGATTATTTTTTATTTTGGTAAAAGGTAATGAGGATACACATTCTGGATCCCTCTCGAGCTATATAGTCCTGTGGGAACTATCCTTCTATAAATTGAATGGACTTTACCCGTTCTGAAATGAAGAAAAGTGCCTTCTTTTTCGGTTGACAAGGCTGCAAATACCAGATACCGCATCCCTCGATTACATTCGTTCCTGTTTTGAGGTTATTCGATACATTCTCTCGCTTGCTTACAATGAACTTCAACTCTCTCGTAGTAGTACTTGCTGCCGGTGCACTCGCTAACGCCGCTGCTCTCCAGGAACCACAGTTGGTTGAAAGAGACGAAGTCACAACCACCGTCGCTGCTGTCGACACCGCCGTTACCGTTACCGAGTTGGCCACGACTGTACTTACTGTGGACTCCAGTGTGGCTGCTGCGGTTACTGAAACAACCACCGAGGTTCCATATACCACCCCAGTTGTCAGTCCCGCCGCCAATATTGCTGGGTTCAAATACCCTAACCAGGGTGTGTTTGCTGCTGCTGCCGTCATTGGTGCGGCGTTGATTTGATCACCATCGGTGATATTTACCCTTTCATTATCGTTATAGTTAAATAAGTTTCGTTGTCCAAGTATAGGGCGGTTCTTTTCTTTATCAACTCTTAAGTATGTGTCAAGAATACAAGTAATACCTAAATATAATCGAGTTTAATCATCAGTAATATCCCAAATGCGAGGTTATTGGTGACTCCCATCCTGTGCTTTAGCTCTGAGAACGTTTCAACAATAGAAACGCCGGATTCCTGTTCCTGGAACATCAAAAGATGCTGTCTTGACTACGTAAATCCACCAGGGGGGGGAGAGGCATTATTATTTAACGTTCCTTTATTTCTTTGGCCCTTGTCTGGTACTAACTGGTTACGATCTTGGAGTTTTACGGGGATACTACGTTTCTGGGACTATCATGCCATTGGAGAACCACGTGGGTGCTACTATTCCTGTTTTTTCTTGGGGGAAAATGCTACTGGATTGCTGATCCTACAAATGCAGCCATTGTTACCCCCAAAAGAGATCATTGCTACTGGTTTTTGACTAGGACGGTGATTGAAAAATAGTGGAGACGGATTTGCTTCAGGATAATTTCAAGAGCGACTCATCGTGAAATCCGCTCCCCTCCCCTCATCGGTTAAACTAGCAGTGGACGTCAGGAAATACCTGGACCTGTTGAACCCCCCGCGCAGGTCAAGAATACGCAATGGCGGCAAAATCCTGTCAGCCATCCACGTTCTATGTGACCATATTAGACCAAACAAAACCCAAAAGTTGGACAATACTGGTTTCAATGAGAACAATTGTGGGAGGGGATAACTGCTCTCTTTACCTAGCCAGAGTTGACTCTGTAGAGTCATGTGGTTGGATATAAAGCCGGAACCTTGAAATAGTTCCTGGTAAAGTCCCCACACATATAAAATATCGAAAGCCGCAACTATGTTGCTGCGATGAGCAAAAATATGCCAATGTGTGGAACTAATTCATCTAGAGGATGACTCTTATTTTCCCATCCAACGTCATGCAATATGCCGTCCCATCATGTTTTATCCCTTAAGAGATATTTTATATCCTCTCTGGGCTGCAATTGGAGTACTTCCGTGTGGTTCGGGGTCATGAATTCGTAACTTGAGAAAGGGGGGATGAGCACCCTCCTTGCGGAAAACCATTTGGGTGCAAATTATTGGGCTATAAATACCTGGCCTCGTCTCGGTTGTTTCAATCTCTTGGTAATGTAGGCTAGTCTGTGGTTGCTGTAGATTTATTATCAATTGATACTCTGCAAATGAAGTTCTCATCTCTTAGTTTAGTTTTAGTTGCCTCTTCCTACGTTGGTGCTCTTGTTGTGAAACAGGGTGAGATTAGGTTGGTGGTGAGAGAGGATACTCCTACTGAATCTCCAACTGAGTCACCCACTGAGTCACCCACCGAATCTCCAACTGAGTCACCCACTGAATCTCCAACTGAATCTCCAACTGAGTCACCCACTGAATCCCCCACTGAATCCCCCACTGAATCTCCAACTGAATCTCCAACTGAATCCCCCACTGAGTCTCCAACTGAATCTCCCACTGAATCCCCCACTGAATCACCCACTGAATCTCCAACTGAATCACCCACTGAATCTCCAACTGAGTCTCCAACTGAATCCCCCACTGAATCCCCCACTGAATCACCCACTGAATCTCCAACTGAATCACCCACTGAATCTCCAACTGAGTCTCCAACTGAATCCCCCACTGAATCCCCCACTGAATCTCCCACTG